>OX453286.1:24196009-24226009 GCA_949710005.1 Ricordea florida | reverse complement strand
ATTTTGTACTAGTATAAAGATGTATTCTATTAGCGTACTTGCGTGTTTCAACAGATTTGACTAGATAAGTTCAAAAGTTTAGGGAGCTGCTTCATGTATTTGGAAAAATACCCTGTTGAAGAAACCTCCAAATGACGGTTGAATTTTGTTTCGAGGTATTCCACACTTCTTAAACTAATCTACGAAAATAGCTTTAGCGGCCAGTAATCAAGCTGGAAAAAAACTGGCCAACCTTTATTGACTTCAGCTCTTGTGTAGTCATTTCAATTGGCCAAAAACCGACCATATTTTGTTTTCCACCTGCATGGAAAAGGGACTACCTTTTAGCTTTCTTTCAGTCATAGTTCCTAATTTGACTCGAAATGACTTACACCAGAGATCCATAAGACTTGAAACATGGCTGACACGTCGTTGTTGCGAATGCATGTTGTTTTCGACATGCCATGCAAGCCGAACTGTTGCAACAGGCTCAAAGACTGAGACAGGAAGTTCCCAAATATAGTACTTTGGGAAATAATGAATCTGGACAAGCTGTAAATGCGTGTTACATGTTTTACAGTCAAACCAAGGGAAGCGTACCCCTCAAGGTTACATTAATGAATTGATTATTTGAATATTGAATCCGCTAGTCGTTTCAAGAATGCAATAACATATTGATTATTGCAGAATTGAACCCACCAGTCGTTCCAAGAATGCGGTTAATGGGTTTAATGTTCAAACAAATCAAAATACTGTTGATTTTTGAAATCACTAGCGAGTTCAATATTCAAATAATTAATTCATTATTGCATTCTTGAAACGACTAGCGGGTTCAATATTCAAGTAATCAATTCATTATTGCATTCTTGAAACGATTATCTGGTTCAATATTCAAATAATCGATTCATTAATGTAATCTTGAAGGGTACGCTTCACTTGGTTTGACTCTAGGTCTTGTGGGTTTCTGCTTACAATCAACTCAGTTTTAATGCAAAAGCACCTGATGCCACGAAGTTTGTGACCACAGTTGATGTACGTAACATTTGTTCTTTTGTGCTTTCCTTTTCTCAGATGCTGACATTAACGTTCGAGATTACAGCGGAAAAAAACCGAGACAAGTCGCAAAAGAGACTTTGACCATAGAGGCACAAGGTAGTGAATGATGTCTTTTTATTTAAGGAAGCGGAACGTTTTTAGTACCTTGCGTTTACATAGGGATGCCCATTCATTGCTCACTTGTAAATCATTGAAAGAGGTTAGGGTAAATACTGTCATTTGTCAACTGCGAACAGACCAGTTATCTACCGTTGCCGAATGCGGGGGTTAACACGATTTGATCTTCAGTACACTGACCAGTCACGTAACTGTGCGAATCTTGATTCAGTAATTATTTGTCATTAAACCAACGCGAATTTCGCTTTAGCACCCTATCAATTTAATGAGCATCTTTTTCTAGCCTTTTTCTCATCAATCCTTTTAACTTTAATTTTTGCTCTTTCGCGCCTTGATTAGCTGTATTCTCTTTTGCGGGCGAGGAAGACATAAAAGAAATAAAGAACTTGAACTTGAACCTACCTATTTGCGCCGTTTTTGATTTTCTCGGGAAAATATTTTGTTTATAGTATCGAGCTGCCATTGCTGACCTTAACTACGCATGAGTAAAATGTGTTTTGCCGGGAAGTCACAAGTAGATACTAGTGCGCATGAGCAGACCATTTTCTGTAGGTTGTGGTTCTGAGGGACGACAAAGCTCTTTTAAAAAAATCTTTCACAGTTTTAGAGCAATAGAAGTGTAAATGTAGAAAATGAGTTGAATGCTAATGGTGTTTTTTTTATGGGCGTTTTGTAGGTCGGTTGGAGCATTTTAGAGGCTATTCAGGTAAATGTAGTATTTTACCTTTCATTTCGCTTTTTCAAAATAGTGGGCTGACCAACAACATTCAACCTGAATTTTTTTCAGGCTTTAATTTCACAGCTGCTTAAGTTGTGTGCATAACTGCGATGATCAATCAATGTCATAACATATTACTCCGCAGTTCAAATATATGGTCTTTCATATATGTTCACTTGCAACATTCAGCATGTTACCTGACTAATAATATACATGAAAAAATTACTCGATTCTGATTGGCTGAGAGCAGTGCAGTTCAAGTGTAACACCAGTGCAAAAAGTGTAATACCAGTGCAAAAAGTGTAACACCAGTGCAAATTACACATCGATTTTCTGGATTATGATATTCTTTATTTTTAAACGAATTGCTTTGAGTTCGTAGCGTTATCAGTTGATCTTCATCAGCCAATCAGTAAATAAAGTGTCAAATCCGCGTCAAATGCTTACTTCCTGTCCGCAATGAGATCTTCCGGTACTTCTTCCAGGCGAATTTTTTCATGTTTATATTATTAATAAGTAATCATACGGCTTTTCTCGTTCAATTTGGAATTAATTTGTACTTGTGAGTTTTTCAAAAAGCTGAAATTGCACTCGCCGAAGCGGCTCGTGCAATTTCAGCTTTTTGAAAAACTCACTCGTGCAAATTAATTCCAAATTGAACTCGAAACCGTATGATTACCTTTACATAGAAAAGGTTCCTAACTGTAATAATGCATATATACAGCCTGCTTCCCTGTGGGCTTATTCTAGCAGAAGCCACATATTGACTAACCTATTGATACCAGTTTGTATCATAAGAAAAACGTAAGGCTTCCCAACCACGCTGTAGAGAGAGCAAACATTAACACAGAGACCTGAAGCACGGTAACTGGTCGTCAAACTCCTTTTATTGTCAACATACACTTTGGCTAAACTGGGAAGACTTTTTAAAATTATAATTCGCAAGACCTCCATGAACAAAGTTTACGCTCACTAATACAACGCTTGCATTAAGCGTCCGCATCAGAAGAGCCCACGGTCGCGAATGGCAGCGAACAGTCTCCAGGGATATTGAGGTCTGGGATTCTGCGTTTGAGCCTGCGCAGCAAGAAAGAAAAGCATCGCAGAAAGGACAAAGACAAATAGTGACTGAAAATCAGCGAAACGTCTTGTAAAATAACAGTACTTGAGAAATATCTGTTGCAGGCTTTTTATAACATTCAAAGGCTGGCCGGACGAGCTGGTGTAAACTTCCAAGAGCACATCGTAATAATGTTAATAGTAGTTAATAATAATGTTAATAATGTTGAATAGATCAAAACCGTGCCTCACAATGCATGTAGTAAGGACTTAACTGATTCAAGTATTTTCTTGTGCAATGTCGTATTTCTGAAATTGATGACATAACCACATTGTAAATAAACTTCGTGTGTACTTCCCTCGCTTTTCCCAAGTAACATCGTGATAGTTAATACGTATTCTGAAGTGAAGAAGCACATGAGTCATAGGAGGCCCACACTTGCCACAGGGGGCCCACGCCGCCTGTGTCTGTACCATGAAGCCTTTACAAGTACTGCTACTCTTCCCTGGTTTAATGCTTGTCCATCAGAGGGTCTCCCTCGGTATTATATTATTGTTACCTGATTATACACCTGGGTGGAAAGAGACGATGTGAAGTTAAGTTGCTATCATTTGGTTTGGCATAGTAAAAAAATAGACGAAAGCGTCAATAAGCCATAAGTTCTAAACTTTACTTTCTTACTTGAAATTTTCCCTTGCGGTAAATAAGCTCGCGACAGCTCGGCGCCACTTTGCTTATTAGCCCTGTCCCATTTCATGTAACTCAGCCTAGGCTGTGTGGCGCCAGATGGTTTTTGGTCTGCCAGGTTTTCTCCTTCCTTCTGATGTCTTTCTTAGAGCCACTCTTGTTGATTCTGGTGTGAGGTCCACACGGGCGGAGTTTATCCCGGTGTCAGTAGTTTGAATCTCCCAGGAGCGTTGTTGCTCCTCCCCGGATGGTATACCAGTCCATCGCAAGGCTACCACCGACAGTACATCACTATAAGCAATGGAGATACTTTGTACAGAGAGACAGTGTCGGGCTAAGAATACGGCACACTTCCATCACTAGGGCTCGAACCTTGGACCTCCTGGTTGGACGTCCAACACGCTAACCACTACACTGCTGTGCTTTCACTTTAACATATCATATCAGAAGACAAATCAACCTATAAACTTTTCTATCAAGCTACCTATAAAATAGAGGTTTGATCCTCTGCGTGTTGTTGTCTTCATCTGGAAATTCAGAGGATAAAATCAGGTTATTTCCCCTTCAAGTAATTTGCTGTGTACTCTTCTTTCGATTGCAATGCGGGTGCGAGCTTATTCCGCAGTGAAAGAGTACGCTTGCACGAACTACCGCCATTGTGTCGGGAAAAATATGCTGGTCTTCGCGACGTTAATTACGTGTCCGAGATTTTGTGAGAATTCTTTTTTCCTGTGACGTATGTGGTCACAGCCTTTGTAACCGTGGAAGCAGACGACGTTTTTTTAATATTAGTGCACAAGCCTTAAAAATAATACAGTGCTAAAAACATTTCGGTCGCGAATGTCAATATTCAAAGCTTTCACGTCGTGTTTTCTCAAGTCCAAATTGTTTTTAATCTTGCTATGGAATGATAAATATTTTTCTCACATTTATAGTCTCATTTAACACAGAATCTAAAGATCTGTAAATGTGAGTTAGTGCGCTGCTGGAAAAATACCAAAGGTTTTGCTTACCTTGTGGGCGTTAAAGATAAAACTGTGGCTTGACGGTGGTTCGTGCTCTCCGCCATTACACTTGCTTCTAATTCAGGTCACTTGAATGTTGCAGTATAGAATGCTGGGTCGCGCGTCAGGCTGATTTACGAACTTTATTCATTACACTTGCTTCTAATTCGGGTCACTTGAATGTTGCAGTATAGAATGCTGGGTCGCGCGTCAGGCTGATTCACGAACTTTATTCATTTTCCAAGTATGAAAACCACAGCTCAATCAAGTTAGGGACGGACCATTAGAAAAGTGATGGGGGGGGGGGGGGTGGTGGGGAATTTTCAGCTTGCACGAATTTGTTTTTTCGCTCACCGCTTGTGCAGGAATTTTTTTTCAGGTGAACCCCTCTGCACGAATTTTTTTTACTACGTGTGAAAAAGTCACAATTGGACCTTCCTTCTGCATGAATTTTTTTTTTACCTTCTTCTTTGCATTAATTTTTTTTCTTGGCATTTTCCCTTGCATGAATTTTTTTTTGGTTCCCCCCCCCCCCATCAATTTTCTAATGGTCCGTCCCTTAGGCGAGAACGTCGGAGAGGTCGGTCTTGTTTGGGTATCACCCATCAAAAAAGCCTGGTTCTGTCATAAGTTTATGTCGGCTGTTCATAGTTGTATTAGAATATCCTTCGCGTTATCATTTTGTTTGGGTGAGTTGGTTTATTTTGCGTAATGAAAAACGCTTATGACTGTAACTGCCGCGTCTCTTCTCACGCGGAAAGGATGCACGCGCGGGAGGCAATTCCTGACACGAAATGTGTGTTGCCGTTTCTCCGTTGTGTGTACGTCAAGAATGCTACTCCACACGGGAGGACATAAACCGATTTTTAAAAAAATCACTGTGCCAGCCGGGAGGGGGTGGGGCATATGAGTCTAGATGGATTCATGTTAATTTGTTAACATTTCTTCGCCAAGAAGTAGAACTGCAGAAATATTGTTGTTGATGCTTTTTTATCTTCTTTCCTTCAGATTCGTCTTCGGAATCGGGATACAGTTCACTTTACAGCAAGCGTGGTTCAACCAACTCCATGGTTACACCAAACGTTTTATTAGCGAGTCAATTTGGGGGAAGTGAAAAGGGTGCCAGCAAAAATGAAGCAACAGAAGAGAAAACAAGAACGAGAACGGTGAGTACAGTATTTTCTGTTTCGCTCCTATGTCAATTCAGTACTGTACTGTGGTACTGTTTATTTTACGATACAGTGTGGTTCTATCTTTTTCATCTGTGGATCAAACCATGCAGTGTGACCATTCTTTTGTAAAGCTACTGAACAGTACTGTACTGTGGTACTGTTTGTTTTACTCTACAGTATGGTTCTAACTTTTTCATCTGCGAGTCAAACCATGCAGTATGACCATTCTTTGTAAAGCTACTGAACAGTACTGTACTGTGGTACTGTTTGTTTTACTATACAGTGTGGTTCTATCTTTTTCATCTGTGGATCAAACCATGCAGTGTGACCATTCTTTTGTAAAGCTACTGAACAGTACTGTACTGTGGTACTGTTTGTTTTACTCTACAGTATGGTTCTAACTTTTTCATCTGCGAGTCAAACCATGCAGTATGACCATTCTTTGTAAAGCTACTGAACAGTACTGTACTGTGGTACTGTTTGTTTTACTATACAGTGTGGTTCTATCTTTTTCATCTGTGGATCAAACCATGCAGTGTGACCATTCTTTTGTAAAGCTACTGAACAGTACTGTACTGTGGTACTGTTTGTTTTACTATACAGTGTGGTTCTAACTTTTTCATCTGTGTATCAAACCATGCAGTGTGACCATTCTTTGTAAAGCTACTGAACAGTACTGTACTGTGGTACTGTTTGTTTTACTCTACAGTATGGTTCTAACTTTTTCATCTGCGAGTCAAACCATGCAGTATGACCATTCTTTGTAAAGCTACTGAACAGTACTGTACTGTGGTACTGTTTGTTTTACTATACAGTATGGTTCTATCTTTTTCATCTGTGGATCAAACCATGCAGTGTGACCATTCTTTAGAAAGCTACTGAACAGTACTGTACTGTGGTACTGTTTGTTGTACTATACAGTGTGGTTCTAACTTTCTCATCTGTGGATCAAACCATGCAGTGTGACCATTCTTTGTAAAGCTACTGAACAGTACTGTACTGTGGTACTGTTTGTTGTACTATACAGTGTGTTTCTACCTTTTTCGTGTGTGAATCCAATCATGCAGTGTGACCATTCTTTAAAAAGCTACTGTACATTACGTTCTGAGGATGAAATCATTCATCGTCACCGCTCGTTTGGAAGCGTTTGAAAAGTACTTCTCTAGTTCCCCTTGCAATACTGTTTGTTATATGTTTTTCTTTCCTATGGACGTTCTTGACTAGTATTTTTCGTAGAAAGTTCCAAAAATAACACCTTTCCTTTCTGAGTTATGCCCAGGAGTCATTTTCCTGAACCGTAATTACCTTCTTGACAAGGACAGGCTTCTATGAACACGTTTAGTCTGTAGACAGTAAGAATTCGGCTCAGTTAACCTAAAAAATTAAGGTTTTGAATTGTCTCACTCCTATGAAATTAGCCTTACAAGAAGAGTCTTTTCGAGTTTTTTTTTTTTTTTTCTACTTTATACGGTAAAAGTGAAGTTTTGGCGAGCAATTACCGTTCTTTGTGCTTTTGTTTTTGTTTGGTGTGCGAACACGCCATTTTGAGATAAGTCCAATTTTTGGTCTCAGTTCAGTATTTTCAGTTCCAAATCATGGATTTCAGTTTTGATTTTCTTGACTACTACAATAAAAAACAGTCGAGTAATGGAGTGACCGTAGTTTCTTTTCGTTGCAAACGAAGTGGATTCATTATTGAACAAAACCTGTTAAGCTGCTGGAATACCGTCTTCTTGTTCGTGAAATACCGTACTTACCAGCGTCAACAATTGTTATTTTAAACTTCAAACCTGGTTCCTGGATAAATTAAGCGTGGAGGCTGATGAATTACTTGAAATTTTAGCTCCAAACGTCCAAAATCTTCCATCTCTGGAACTGTTTGTTTCTCGTACATCTTTGCATTGAAATTAAAATTTCCTTCAAGGCGGAAACGTTTTCCGCCCGGCTAAGTGTGAAAACATTAAACTTCAAGTCACCCTGTTTGCTACCGCTTTCAAAAAAACAAAAAACCAAAACAAAAAAAAGGCGAAAGGCGAAAGTTTTTTAGTTGTTTCCGACACTTTCTTCGGTGCGGTTGAGCGTCTTCTTAGCTTGGCCATCGTTGGAAAGTGTACAAAATGCAGCTCTCCTCACAGGCAGAAATGACCCGCGGTTAAGTAATTTCGGGCGTAAATGTCGAATTCAATATCCTTAGGGAAGAATAAGATAACATAATTAAGAAGATGAATTTTTATGATGTATATCTTTTTACGATGTACATGAGTTCAACCTGAAAAAATCTATAGTAATCGTGGAATTCCGTGGCTGTTAATATTCCTTGTCAGTGTAATACCTTTCTGAAATTCTCAGAGAACCCTTTTAAAACGGTGACTAGAATGTCTGTTGTTTTCATTAATAACAGATGAATTATCGACTGGACGGTAATTGAGCGTATAAACATCCAGCATAAAAGCCTTGTCTGATAGTGAACCCATTAAGGGAGATGGAACGAAACACTTAAATCCTTACATTGAAGTTTACCGACACTCGAGACAAAATATTTTCTGGCAGTCTTGCTTTTAGAATGCTACTGATCCAAGCTACAAAAATTTGTCATTTACAATCATGCAAGGCGACCCGAATAAATTTCCATACAAATTTTGAATTTTTGTTTTCGACACTGAACAACAGATTTTTGGCGCGTTTCTACCGACTAAGATATTACTTTTTCAATCTTGATATGTTTTGTACTGTTACAGAGCAAATTATATGCACTACATTTGTAGAGATTCTATTGTTTAGATACTCGATCGTGATTGGTTAATTTGTATGAAAATTTGTTTGGGGTGTCCTTGTTTGGAGTGATCGCACTGTAACCCTTTCAATGGCATCAGTGATCAATGTGCATTTTCTCCGTGTCAACGATTTTGTGTGCTCTTGGAAAGCTCCACCCAAATTTATTGTTTCTTTTCCCGGAAAAATATTGTCGCATTGGAGTTAATTTATTCTCCGTAATGATTGAGGCTCACAACGACGTTTTCTTTCTTTTTCATCAGTCGTCTTTCGGCCGATTCCTAAAGAAGAAACCAAAAAAGGAGAGACCTCACATAGGAAATATAACCCAGTCAAGTACTGCGGGGTAAGACAAGCTCGATAAGTAAAGATCTTAATTCTGAACAGTTAAGTTTACTTTCCGAAATAATCCAGCCTGTCCTGGAGTGGTTAAGGAGTAGAGCGCGGATGGTGCGGAAAGGCATGGGCACGAGAAGACCAAAACGTGAAGTTAAAGGGAGGGGTCTCTCTGTTTGCGCATCCAGCGCGCTCTGGAGAGGAAACAAGCTTTAGTGGGATTAAAAAAAATGCCAATTTCCTTATCAGTGAAACAGTTAACTACAAATGTGTTTACATGAGAAATTTCAAAAAGTTATGTCTTTGCCCTTAACTAGCAATGATGTTAATCCTAAATTAATGGTACAACATAGCAAAACACAAGATATTGTTTTTTTGTATCACCCTATAATATGATTAGACGCACGTGTGAAGGCGTTTCCTGGTTGGTAAAACCTTTCAGTGCAAGATAAAAACTGAGTAATCATTTTGGAACAGAACGTCATTATATCAAACTCTGAATAATAGTTAAATAAAACAAAATATAAATGTGATAAATTAACTAAATTAAGAGTAATTCTGAAGCCCGTTTAGCCTGATAATAATGAAGTATAATACCGTTAATATGATATTTCAATAATACCCGTTCATTGCTAATAAATAGAAATGATAACTGTTATTAACCAATTGTTGAATAAAATGCTAATTTCTACTTACTAGACTTGAACCAAGGTTGTTTCGGCGTCCTTCGGAGACCGAGCTATTTCACACGACCGTTCTCCGAAGCAGCTTTCGGAGAATACTCGGCTCAAGTTTGGAGACAGTGAATGGAAAACGTCTTTACACATCCACTCTATAACAGAATAAAATGTAAAATACTTGTAATATAACGTATAATCGTTAATATGTCTTTTTACCAAGTAAGTGAACTAAACTGAGAGCCAATTTAAATAGTTATGAATGGTCAAGCAGTTTTGTAAAATGAAACATTTTTTAAAGTTTGTAATATTGTGACATAACATCGGTTTTTAATGCATATGAGCAACATTCTCCTCATTAACAAGTCCTCTTTTTGTTCAAATCAGTGAACTCTAGAGATTAAAATGTCGTTGTAAATTTGTAAATAGAAAACGAATAAAACCCTAAAATGGAATTTAGTTAAACTAAAAACAACATTAAAGTTATATAAATATTATAATATACAAGTATATTGTGACTGCTAAATCACCAAAGAAGGGGAAAATCTGTTTAAATTCTTTCTAACTAGAGAAATTGCTGACATACACTGAACAAACTGACTAAAAAGAAGATTAGGAGCATTGGTTAACATCACAACACCGTATTGGCGCCATACAGGTTCCCCTTTATTATTCATGTTGCGGCCAAATAGGAGAGGAAACGTTTGATCGCATAAAAATGGGCAAGAAAATTAGCCCAATGAGATTGGTTTGACAGAAAGGGAAGTGGTTGTTGTTGTTGTGATCGTACACTGTGGGTGGTCAAAAACGCCGCTCCATAAAACCATATCTCCCTCAACTCGGTATCCTGATTAAACACTCTCTCTCGTCTTTGATAAATTGAATTACGTAGTGCCTTTTTCACAATTCAATTCTAGGTTACTGATAAGCAGTCCTGTGTCTTTGGAAAGAGGTCCGTCGTTTGACCAGAGCCCCGACTTGTCAAAGCGAACGTACTCGGATTCAAATCTTCTTCAGTCGACTGGTGTATAAGAAATCCGCTTGGCCGTCTACCAAAATGGTTTAGGATCATATTGCACACTAGTCCGCGAGCAGTCCGTCTTTTTACCTCGTATCCTCCGCGCGGACGTCAACGAAATTACGCTCGTCGCGCGTGGTGTGGGTTCGCGCGTCTCGTTCCACGCACATAGAATCAGGGATAAAACGAGACTGCTCACGGTCCGATATTTTCGGTTTTACCCCGGTAGCTTTTAGCAATCTAAACGCGCCATTGTCGTTGTCTGCGTTATTTGCGGCTCTTGTTTAGAAAGGCAAAACTTAAACGCTCTGTAGCACTACATTATGGTAATAATCACGCAGCCACGCAGGATGCCAGCGCGGGTGGAATCTCAGTATATTTAAGTATCTGTTTGGGGAGTAAATATGTTGCAGTAATGGATAGCTGTTGCTTATTCAGCGCTGCTGTAAGGTTTTTACCTCACTTTGGTTTCGTAACAGACTTACATACCTTTTAAGGGGCATGGAAATTGGGTAATCTTTCTAAACAAACATTTAAAAAAATGGCGGGAACAGTGATTTTTGTGTTTCTGCATAAACACTTTTTTCCTTAAAACTGTACTAGAATTTTTCGTCCTTTGCCCCAACCCTTATAGCTTCATTTTTATCTTGTTTCATACTATGTTTTGTAAATTGCTTTCAACCCTTTTTTTTTCTATAGTTTACTTTAAGATTAAGTTGTGTAAAGTATAGTTTTTAAACTTGAGTGTATCAGTTTCGATTCCCAGCACTCGGCAGTTTCAATTTTTTTGTGGTAAATATTGCTTAGAAACGCACTTTAGAAATGGGAAAGACGAGATGGGATATTGTAGTTAGCAACAGTTTTAACTTTACTCGATCGCTCTTTTTGTGCCGGCACAGATCGATCCGTTGAATTATTGACAACCATGCCAAACACAAGACGAGTGAGGTTTATTCACATTATACCGATTTTCTGGTATGTACCGGTTATCAAGAACCAGCACTTGTATGCGTTCAAGTGTGATGTGAGAAAGACTGTGCGCAATTTGATATCATGGTGTTTTACCAGCCGAAAAGGTTATCACTTGTGTGATCTAAAGGCCAGTTAGTCTAGTAAAGATCTTTTTGTCCCGAGCACATTGCGTATCAGTATAAAGTAGACATAGCCTGATTTGTCCCCTCGAACTCCTACTGAAGATGTTTAGAATTTACGGTAAGACATTGCGTTTTCGCATAATTTCCGGAAAAAAAAGCTTTGTTGCTGGTGGATGCCTCATGGGTTCAGCCATGCTCTTTCCATCGAAAGCTGGTCGCAGCAAACGTTAATAATTCTTGCTGTCGAGAAATAAATGTATTATATTTTTCGATTTTTCTGTGTTCTCTTGCGGATATTGTATATGACTCGGCCATTCACAGCCAATCACATGGCATCACTCGGCAACAGCCAATAACATTACGGCTTAAAGAACTAATAGCAACGTTGGACAGAGACATTAATACAATCACGAAACGAAAGGGAACACTTCACCTCTAATCATGACTTCCGCTTAGATTGTCAAGGCGACAGTCGTGTCGAGAACAGTTCTTTACAGAGCCACCTGCGTCCGCATGATCGAACTCGACAAATATTTCCTTGTCTGTTATTATATCGTGTTCCCTGTTTAAAAGCGTGGAGTTCCGCTGCTTGCACGTTATTTTCCGGCGTTGTGAATTAGCGACAAAACGTGGCACGGCTGGGAGAATATGTTGGATTCGTTGGTGAGGATGCTGCAAGTTTGGAATGGTTTAGTGTTTGCAATAAAGCTACCAATCACAACGGTGAACAGAGACATTAATGCCACTATCTGACGACACTCAACTCGCTGGAGTCTGACGATGACGTTCCGCTCGGGTTGTGGATTCATCATCATCGTCATCAGCAACAGTTCTGTTCAGAATTATCTAGACCCGGACGAGCGAATGCCAGAAATAAAAAAATTTCTTTCATTCTTTCACTCCCCCATCAGACAACCATGAAACTTCCCCTGCAATTCTAAACCATTGTCATACAAACAGGTGATAAGAAGAGAGGAAAATATTGGACCATGAAGCAGCGTTAACAGTGTCTATGACCCATGCAAAGACGAACACTAGAAACAAAATAATGTCTCCAGGCCCTGAAAACAATAGAGCCCTGTTCATTCAGAAAAAAGGCTTACAGGAACTGCTGTGCTTACGAATATATCCACTCAAAGTCCTTGAATTGATTAACACGGAAATAATAATAATAGATAGTAAAAACATAGCATTCCCATTGCGTTTTACTACGCAGGAGTTCAACCAAAAAATGAAGAATTATATTTAAAGTTGAAAGCGAAAATAATAGAAAACTGAAATTCATATTCATAAGCGTTCTGCACACACAAAGAGGAATGACTCCTTGGATTATTTGAGTGAAAGGGTTCCTGCTTCTCATTTGGTCTTATTAGAAACCTTACGCAGCAGGACGGCTTGAAGACTCGAGACGGCAGACCGACGAAACAATGTCGCTCGACACTGCATTCCCATTCTTACGCGACATTTTTTTGTCATTATGCCGTCCTGAGTCTTCCAGCCGTCCTGTTGCGTAAGGTCTCTAATAACAGTTTACTTTGTGACGCAAAATGGGCGGCAGTTTCTCAAACTCACGTGCAAAAACCTATCAAATGACCTCACAAGGGGGAGGGGGGGGACTAAAATACAGGGCACGCTTCCTATTTCTGATTATGATAATTTCTTAATATCCCTTGAGGAAGTTGACGTGTCAAATGCGATAAATTTGCACTTTCCCTTCGAATGTCGTGGCAAACGTGTTTCAACAAAATATTGGGACAAGGAGCCAGTAAGTTTACCAGCATAGGAACGTATTTTCAATGATTCACCAGGTTGAAGAAATGAAAAATAAATGGATAAAACAAAAAGGCAGAAAGAGAAACAATCAATGAATGGTCTCGGACTGCAAGAAATTTGAATCATGTAAAATTTTACTGAAGTTTTAAGCCTACTTTGAGTATGATTGTATGTTTTATGTTTTCAATTTGATAGTTTTTTTAATCTGTCGTGCTTAACTTGCCAGACGTTTCACTTTCCAACACGTAGAAAATCCGTTTTCCTCGTGAAGGAAGTTTGTGGTTGAATTGAATTGTCATTTGCACAATGCTGGAAAACCGACCAAAATTTCAATACAGAATTTTTTAAGAATGAGAAACGTATTGAATATAGCGACAGTGTTTTGGCGACGCGACTTAGTAAAGATGACAAACGGAAAACGCTAGAGATGAGCATATGGCAGTGTGAGAGCTGCCGTATACCTGAATAACTAGAACATAGTTCTTGCATTTAACGCTGAAAAAAAAAACGGGGCGGTGCGCTGGAGCCCACGACGTAAAGAATGACAGTGCACTGCCCTACATGCTCTACCAGCTAAGCTTTTTCATTCTCCGCTCTCTACCCTTCCCGCCCACCTCCTCACGTGCACTCCATGCCAATGAACAATGTAGGTTGGGGGATAGATAAAGTTATCACAGGCAACACCTGCAGCTAGATGCGCGGGACCTCCGTGACCCTGACGCGTCATAGAACGATATAGCCAATAGCAAGAGAGGTTCTATTTCAGCGCATAGGCTGTGATGAAATACCATGGAATATAACAGCACCAACCATTGGCCAATGATATTCATGACGTAATGGGCCTCTCTAATCATAGGGGTAACAAGTATCATGCTGCAAACGCCTTTTTTCTCTATGACGTTCCTGTAAAAGGTTACCTCAGTTAGACGTAACAGATTTCGTTTAAGTTACAAATTTTGCGTTCTTAGTAGTTACTTATTAACTTGTCTACTTTCTGACTTACTATACATCGACGCAGCCTTTTAAAAGCGAATCTACAAGCTATGTATGTCAAAATTACAAACCAGGGAATGCTGTGCATTATCAAAAATTTTTAATTTCAAACAGTTTCATAATATGATTTACCATTGATTCCAAACGCATTCTAATTAAACTAATACGACCAACAAATAAAGGCAATAATACAATTGAAGTCAATACTAGTATAGACAGGTATGGACAACAAAAACAGATTTGTACTAAATTAAGTACTCCAAGAGACTTCATTTTCCTTTCAGTTCGAGTGTGACCTTTGTGGTGATCGCCAATGTATGTCAATATGTATCAATTTTTACAGTTAGATATCTTAATAAGGAATATAATTTCCCCTTAAACGGAATGAAACTCGATGTTTCGAACTGATTACTAAAAATAAGAAGTGAAAATGTCCAGTTTACGAGATAACGATAAATATTGGCAAAGTTCCTCACTCTATCGTCTCAGGTGCATTTCTTGCACCAAATAGGTTGGACCACTCGTTTATTTCGCAGTGCAGTTCTGCAATAAAAAATTCATTGACCTCGTGCCAGCTTCTTGCGTTGTTATTCTGACTACAAAAACGATCTACGATTCAGTTCAACCCAGTAAACTTTGACAGCTTAGTGTATAAACGAAATTGCTTGTTTGTCGTGATTTCTAACGAATTTTAGTTCGTATAGTCCTGAGGAATTTGATAGTTTTTGACCGCTTTTCGACTTTATCTCGAATAAATAAAAGAATTCTCTACGAAAGCAGCGATGCCCGGAAGTTTACCTTGTCCAACTGAAATTGATTACAATATGTTTTTTTTTACCTCTACCCAGCAACCAATCATGGAGTCGTCTTCTTGCATTGCAAAAGAGACTCCATTTAGGGCGTGTCATAAGAAGAGACGAACATGCCATCGAGAGCTTTTGGCCTTCTATCACTCTACGTAGGAAAAAGTTCCCGAGTGGAGGTACTTTTACCGTCACGAAGGAATCGGCCAGGAAAGTGAAAGACACTGCAAAGTTTTGACACGAGCGAGCTCAGTGTAATTCCGAAATTAATAACCCAACAGACGAAACTGCAATGAAAATGTTTTCGAAGGTGCAAGTTACGTCAGTGAGAAAAGATCGATCCTGCAAAGTGACTAAAAGACATAAGAAGGACCGTAAAAAGTTCACCCCGTGGTTGGAGCAGCAACTTAACAGCAGCAACATAAATGGACTGTACTGGATAGACAAAGAACAAGGAATATTCAGAATTCCCTGGGTGAGGGTAGACAAACCGGAGTTCGATCTTCATCGCGATGCCGAGCTTTTCAAACGCTGGGCTCAACACACTGGAAAATATCGTGTCGGGGATCAAGCGGATCCATCGACCTGGAAGACGAGATTTCGTTGCGCACTTCGTAAGATGCAAGAGATTGTGGAAATCAAAAGCATGGGGAATTTAGAGGGAAGCAGTCCTTACAGAATTTTCAAGTTTGAAAGGAAACGGAAAGGTAAGTGTGGGCTGCGATTTTTTGTGGAAAACCTGAGGGTCAGCCCGCGAGCTGCAAAGTAATTTTCTATTTATTGCACTGAAATAAGAAAAACGTGGATTGAGTTATCAGTGGTGCATGAGTTTTTTTTTTTTTTCGTCAAGGGATTGTTTTGTTCAAACTATGGGTTTGACTGACACAATATCGCAGTTGACGAAGATTTTACAAGTGACCTAAACAACTTGAATTCCTTCAGGCAGACTGCAAAAAGGGCTGAGTGATTCATGCATTAATTTGTGCTTGCCTCGTGCATCTAATCCTAGCAAAACACTGAGAAAAGAACGAGTGATCAGAGGTAGCTTCGATACCCATGCTATATTTCAAAAGAATCTTTTGGTCGTTTAGCAATTGTAGATTTTTTTGCAGGGAGGAAACAGAAAGAAACCTCGACCTTCTTTTGGCAAATCAGTGTATGATAATGCTCTCAGTGACAAAACCCTCTTAAAGCATATTGTATCAAGAAATATTTGATTTTCATTTTCACAAGATGACATCGCGACAATGCAGTTTAAGTATGGAGGACTCCAAGTTAAGACTTTTTCACTGCTGGAATTGCAGGCTGGCAAATCGGCTGTAACATAGAGCGCCAAAATCGGGGAAAATAAAATACCTGTTTTCTGCGGTTATTTCTCTTTGCTCTACCTTTGACGTAGTTTTGATGGGTGCTTTTAACTCGTTCATTATGCAGAACAGAAAGAAAAAGTGTTCTTTAAGATGTGAAAACTGCAAAACTACTAAACATTTCACAATCATTCAATTCTTCTCTGAATGACGAAAAATACGCACGTTAAAACAGTAGGAGAAAAAAGTTTTAAATCACGAAAAATGAGAACAGATGTTTAAGAAATAATCCATATTTAAAGGGAACATAATAAGCGAAAAATGCAGCGACTAAAAATTCCTCGTGTTAAAACAAGAAACGAATATCTAATGACTCTGGCACGCGCGACTCCCCTGCAACAGGAAGTCTTGAGTAGGTTTACCGGATATCCATATTTCGGATATTTCCTGGCTAAAAGAAACGACCCTGATTTATAGTTCATAAAAAGGCGAGAGGTATCCATGATGTTTGTTTGCCTGTTTACAAATCTCAAAAACACTTTCTTAATCTGATGGGCTCTTGCTTTAAATCATAGGAATTACAGCAAGAAAATCATTTGCCCTGATGCAGTCCATTAGCTTTTATTCAGTAGTTCACAGTAAAATGACGTTTGAAATTTATCTCTGCGTAATTAACGCCATGTGATCTTCTCGAATCTTCACGGTTTATTAAGATTTGCCGATGGCCCGGTATTGCTTTTCTTTTGAGTCTGCTTTTTGTGCCCACAGCTTGATTTTTATAATTGTTCCCTTTTGTTAGGGTAATATTGCCAAGTGCTAGGATCATAACAACGTATCATTGTTCCTTTCTGTTGACGTTCAATTTTAAAACTTTATAAAAACAAACTTTCTTGGAAGATGCATTTAAGCCGCGCTTGTTGTGATGAAGAGCCAGCCCATGCTAAACCGGAACATTCACTTAGCGACCCGTCACAAGGAGGCCACTCGAGTGACCTTTGAGAAGTCCAGACAGGTATGAGTCACTTAGATAAAACAAAACTTTCAAAATTAAATGCAAGATTAAGAAATACAGCGTGTCCTGAAACATATGGCCGAAAAGATACTGGCTCAGATCAGGTGCGCAGTTAGTTTCAGATTAAGAGTGTTTGAGGCTTAGAAGTGATGACAAAATTCTTTTTTCTCTTCATAAACTGGGTTGGAAATGTTAACAGAAAGGTCTAAGTGCTGTAGTGAGTACGATTATGAAAAATGGTTTTCAATGAGTGCCGAAAAATTCTGTCATCGTTGCTTTGCAGTCTTTTATCTTCCAACACGTGTTCGCAGCTCAGAATCTATTGTGTTGGAAATGAGCCCGTCTTAATAGAATGATACTTAGAACGGAGTGATTAGATGCAACTGTTCATTTTGCTGCCTTTAGGGAGCCCGACTCCTACGGTTTTGTCTCACTCAATGACACTATGCCAGGCTCTTGCTTTAAGTCTTTCAAACAGTATATTCAAACAATAGCTAATCCATAGGTGTCCTTTCCTTATGGAAACTGGCACTTTTATTTACTCTGGTCTCTTGTCAATTACACAATACAAAGCGCTACCTCTCTTGTCTTCATTGATTATTTTCAATTTTGATAATTATTTCCCTGGCAACCGGCGTCTTTCCAGAGAAAACAGGAAGAGATAAAACGATTAATGTCAGTAGAAATAAGAAGGGAAAGATAAAATATTCATATAGAAGTCACACATTATTATCAGTACTGCAATGCCTAGGACAAGGAACTTCCCTTTGCAGGTCTAGCAAGACGTTTCGCACAGGCAATAATATTTTCAATTTAATAAAGGGAAAATACATTCCTTGCTTTTTCGCGCAAGTTACTAAGTCCTTATGGCAGAAGCTGTAAGTTATTTTGACTGGAAAAAAAAGAACGAAAAGAAAAGATTAGCTTCGATTTTGGTCTATGTGACCATAGTTAGTAATACTGACTATGATGTGACACTTACTGATGTGTGAATGTGGGGATTCTGGCACATTTTTATTATTATTATAATCTCATTCTAATTTCATTATAATTTCATTCTAATCTCATTCTAATTATAATAATAAGATGCTAGCACATTTCATAAAGCCTTCATTAAGCCCGTACCAAACCTTCACCAAACATTCTGGGCGCGGGGCGAACCAAGCCCTCACCAAGCCCTCACCAAGCCCTCACCAAGCCCTCACCAAGCCTATACCAAGACTACGCGGTCCATGGCGTAATCAAACCCTTGTCAAACCATAGCTAATATGTTACAAAACTGGTGTGAATATGATACGCGGGGCTGGCACATTTTATAATGTTTTTTAAAATAAAAATGATTTAAAAGAAATAAAATAATAATTAAAGATGGAAAAATTAGAAACTTTGACTAAAACAAATTTGAAAAGAATTGCGAGTTATTTAAAAATTAAAGGAAGATCAAAACTATATTTTAGAGAAGATTTTATTAATGAGTTTAAAAAATTTGATGAAGAAAAAATTATAAATTTAATTGAAAAAGTCACCACTACTTGTCCTTATATTTGCATACATGAAAAACATAAATATTTTTGCAAAGAATGTAGAGGATCTCAAATATGCATTCATGATAAAGTTAAATATTTTTGTAAAAGTTGTAAAGGAGCACAAATATGTATACATGGAAGAGTTAAGTATCGGTGTAAAGAATGTGGCGGATCGCAAATATGCAAACATAATAAACAAAAACAACAATGTAAAGAATGTGGGGGATCGCAAATATGTGAACACGGTAAACAAAAAGCTTCTTGTAAGGAATGTAGAATAAAATTAAAAATGAATTATGATTTAAAGATATAAAATAAATTATTAAAAAGATGGAAGAAATAGATTTTTTTAATAAATACAATGATGTTGGCAATACACCAATAATTATAGAGAACGAAAAAATGAAATTATGTTGTTTTATTCATGAAGTAGATATTACTTTAAGGTATTACAATAACAAAAGACTTTGTTTTTGTGATTTTATAGAGTTTATAATTAATAAAGATTTGTTAAAAAGACTAACAAAAATTCGCGGTTTTATTGATTATCATTACGGTGCAGATGCTGGTATGTTTGATATATATGATGAAAAAAGCGATCATATTTATTTTCATATTGTTTATGATTCTTTTGGGGATGAAGATCTAGCGGGCGGAGGTAAATTTACCAACAATAAAAATTTTGGTGTAAATGGAATAAACGTAAGAAAGTTTGTAAAAGAGATATTAAAAATTTTTAATGAAGATTATGAAGAAAGTATTAATTCCATTGAATATGAAGAATATGAAGGTTGTAGAGAATATGTTGATAAAAGCTTTCATGATAAGGAATGTGATATTAATAACTTTGATAAAAATTTTTTTGTTTCTTTATTAGATGTAAATTTTTATGTAAATCCTTATAAAATGAAGCATAAAAAGAAATTTTGCAAATCCCTACATGATGAAATTGTTGTCACAGCATGGCACCCAAAAAGAGTTGTGGATTGGTGTTATGATATTGAGGAGCAAGAAATTTTTAATTCTTTACCAGACGAATAATCTTATATTTTTGTTACTACTAATTATGTTATATAACCTAATAATGGTTACATAACAAAAAATTATCTGAATCTTAAACTAAAAGTTATGGGCGAACCCATCAGATCAAGTTTTTTCCATTCAGTGCCTAAGATAGTTAAATCAAAGTGGTTTATAACGCTATCATATTTTCGAACTGGAATTGTTGGATAATCCTTTGAGGGTATGTTTGCAAGTAGGTGTGATGGTGTGAGTTTAACAAGTTCTCCATATTTGGTTTTATTCATATATGATGACTTATTATCCACTATACTACACATAAGTCTCAGCGGTTCCTTAATCTGTATATTTATGGGGTATAATTTACCTGGATTTATAACTTCAGGCACCCCTAAACCAATCGACAACCCCCTCGTAAGTTTTATTTTGAAGTTCTTATTGGAATAAAGATAGTCAACAGTGTCTGTCTCAATGATTGTTATCTTTGAACTATCAGTATCATTAAGAAAGATCGATTGAATATCACGCAACGAATATGTACCGGGTTGTATTATTATTAGAGGCTGATTCTCGTCATTAAACAATATCTGTTGTTCCTTGAAATTAATCAATCTTTTGGTTTGTATATTACAATCAAGGAGTTGTATCTCACGAAGATTTTTCAGCGGCGGATCTAAATAAATCCTTGTTTCAGACTCATACATGGTTATGCTCAACATTTTTGTTTTCAGCGAAGTTGGTCTTTAGATCTGATTACATCATTGACGTAATCACATTCCTGAGCGACGTTAGAAACCAGCCTTTTAAAAGTAAACATAAAATCTACTTTTCGATTTCAAATCCACTTTACATTTTTCTTGTTGCTATGTCGTAAAAGTATGCAATCTATTGTTCTACACGTGAACACTAATCCAAAAACAATGATAATCACGTGAAATGGTCATGAACTACCGAAATAGATACCACGAAAATACGCCAGTCGCAATTATAATTGATAATATACGCACTTCATGCTCGCTTTGTGGATTGGTTTCATGTTGCGTAGTCACGTCCGGCTTTTCATTTTGCGTTGGAGGGATTTTTGGTTTCGGATTTGTCTCAACTAATGAATGAGGTAACTTTAACTTTGAAGATCCCATGTTATGACTTATTCCAACCGGTTTTGATTCCACGTTTAGCGAATTATTTACTCCAAATTTCATATCATTAGTCGCTTTCATAAGTTTGTTATTATATCCAACCACGCTTTCAGTGTTTATGATCATATTACTTGGCATCAACCACAAACCCGGTGCAATAGCTAAATCAAGCCGTAATTTCGCTTCTTGTACAGCTAATTGATATCTTTGGATAGAACTAGAAATGTCATTCTCAATCACACTACTCTCAAATAAAGCCAAGAATTCTTGTTGTGTCTCGATTGCTCCACCACCATTACCATAAATAGAATTTCTTGTGTTAACTTGTGCCCCTAATATACAATAAACAAAAGCCTCAGCAGATCTATTCAATCTACCGAGTCCAGCTTTAGTGAGTCCATGCCCACTTGTTGGAATAAACCATGCATATCTGTAATCACCAAAGACATCATTACGAATAAATGAAATTAATTTAACGTGATTATAGTCTGCGTCCTTTTTAAAAAATTTTTGTAATCCTTCAGCAACAGTTTTTTCTCTCTCAGTTAGGTCATCTGGAAATTTATTATCACCGCCAGGATATTGACTTTCTTTGGGTGAACTTTCATCATATTTATAAAATATATCCCCCAATCCATTGTTTGTTCCAATTTTAAACCTAAAATCTTCTGTATTACTAATTCCAAACTCATTACACAAACGTTGATATGCTACTTTACTATATGGATTATTGTTTATTACAAATGGTTTCTCATCGGGTAGGGGAAGGCTTAATTCATATAATATCCGCCTTATTGTAAAATATATATGAAACTTAATGAAGCTATTCACTACTTTGGGATAATTTAAACTTTCAAAAGGACTAATCCCACAACCAGATGTTGCACACCAAACTGCAAAGTTAAGTTGCTGAGGCCAGTAATTGAAATCTTGTGAGTTCAACCATTTCTTGCTTTGTTTTCCAGATTTGAAAGTTACAATTTGATTTGTAAATATGTTTCTCATTGGAGCTGTGAATTTCTTTGTATTTGAAACATATATATCTAGTGAGGTTAACATTTTTGTTATATCAGTTGTAAAGTCATCAAAGTTAATAGCCGGTATAGGATAACTTTGGTTAGTCATGGTTAAACTCTTTGGGAAAGATGAAACTAATTCAGGCAAACTTAACCCTAAATCCTTCCATAAAAGTTTTTTCAAATTAGGAGAAAGATCATCAGTCCATGTTTTTCCAGTAGGATCATCATTAGACATGACAGTCATATCATTAACTTTCCACTTAATATATCCTCCAAATGAATCATTAATAAATGTAAATTTATCAAGATTGGCGCTTGGATATCTATTTTTGAAGTCGTTTAATAACATCTTATTCTTTTTGTTCCAGATAATCTGGTCTTTAGATTTGGAATAAGATGTAAATTATTATCAATTAATTTCTTTTCTGATACCTGCAAAACAATTACAACCCACATCAGTTCTTTCATATGATATTTTTAATGTGTGGGAGTGGTTAACTCTTTTAATAGCTCTGATCGAACTTCTCTTCTTATCTGTGACATGTTTAAGTTTTTTTCTGTATCTCTCCTAAATTTTTGTCTGATTTCTAGTTTTAGTTTTTGAAACTTTTCCAACTCTGCTAAAATTATAGAAAATTCTTGATCTGATATAACATTATCTTTCAATGCCTTTGAAACCAAGTCGTTAATGGTGTTTAATTTTGATTTTGCAATTGCAGCGGTTTGTTCGTGTTTACTAACTTTATTTGAAAGTCTTTTTGATGCTGCACCAAATCCAACAGATACTCCACCACAAATTCCGGCCACAACACCCAAAGGCACACCAACAACAGCGCCAAAACCAGTAAGAGAAGTTCCTAAACCGCTTGCAGATAGAATAACTGAAAGCACCCCGCTACAAACACTGATTTTTGTAAATATTCCTCTTGCTCTATTATATTTTTTCCGTACTTCTTCGTAATGTTTAATTTCTCTCTCGAGATTTTGTAATACTTCGCTTGATTTTTGTAGTCTGAAATTAATAGGATCTGGATTATTAGGCAAACCAGGGTAAATTCTATTGTATTCATCCATATTGTATTTTACTGAACAGCATGATATCTTTAAATTTGTTACTTTCTCTTTTTTATACTTTCAACAAAATACAAAACCACAGCCATTATCAATAACCAAGCATTCTTACCTAAAAATCCAATAACCTCGCCTGCTGTTTTGAATAGAAAGCTAACTATTGCGCCAACCATTCCTGGTAATATTTCCCCCAGTTTTTTACCAAGAGTTTTCAACCCATTACCAACACCTTTTCCTAAAGTAGATAGCCCTTTGGAAAGATTAGAAACTATAACTCCAATTATAAGACCAACAGCGCTAACAACAGCAAATACTGTAAACCCATACTTTTTAAAGATGTATTTTAATCTCTCACGTAATGGTAAATTTTTTAGTATTTCTTCTTTTCGACTCTCAATATCTGATATTTGTTCTTCATTTAATATTGCATTCTTTCTAATTTGTTCTCTTAATTTATCAATCTCAGATTTTAATCGTTCTTTGCTTTGTTCTAAATTTGAAAAATTTAATTTATCCTTCTTATATTTATCTATTTCTTCTTTGTGTAATTTTATTTCATCCAAAACTTTTTCTCTTTGTATTTTTAATTCTATATTATCTTTAACAGCTTTATCAAAAAGTCTTTTACCTTCAGAAGAGTCTCTTTCCATATTTTCTTTTTCTGCTATTTGTCTTTCAATTACTAAAGCAGACCTTCTTAATTTTTCTTCATATTGGTTAATCTCCTCTGTACGAGTTGCTAAAAGCGATTCTATTCCTTGCACTGCATTAAGTAAATCATTATGTTGTTCATTAGCTTCATTCAATTGTGAAACGACATCATTATATTTATTCAACATGCTTTCATAATCAGCACCTAGAGCTTTTCTCATTGTTTTTGGTAAATCTTCAAGCTTAAGATTTCCATCTTTATCAACCACTGTATGCGGCGCGGCATTAGTCCTATTACTAAATCTAACGATTAAACTACCATCTTCCCCAAATGTTACATTAAATGTTACGTCATCAGGATTGTAATTTGGAAAATAACGTTTGAGTTTTTTACCCGCTTCTTGCCTTCTATCATATTCCTCATCTCTTTCTCTAATATTTGCTGGGTTTTTCTCTTCATCTTTTATTTCCCATTGAAGCCTTTTTCTTTCAGCCATATATTCTGAATAACCAAGATAGCCTTGATCAATAGTTGTAGATGTATTTGGACTTTGGTAAAATGTGTTATCACCATCATCATCATTATCATCATCTTTTGGTAAATCCTCTAATGGTATATCTCCTCCTTCTGCCATGATTTTTTACTCAACAGTAAGAAATCTTTAAATTGAACACAGTGAAGTATCTATAAAAATTTACTAGTCATATAACCTAAAGCCAACATACCACCACCTACATATGCCATTTCACCCATCTTTTGATTGTTACTGGGCCTATAATAATCAGAGAATTTAGGTTCTTGCATTTGTTCATATAATGCAAATTGTTCATTTGTGGTTGAAATATTTTTTGATGCTTGATATTTTTCATCTTTTTTCTTTATTTTCCAATCCATTAGTTTCTGTCTATTTTTCTGATATTCTGCATAATCTCTTTGATATTTTTCCATTGCTTTATCGTGTCTTATTTTTTCTGTATCAGTTTTATCGCCTGATAAATATTTTGCAAGATATGATCCGCCAACAAATGTTGTTGCATTCAATATAGCTCCTCCAATCATAAATGCTATTGTTGCCATTTTTTATATTCGTTAATTTGGAAGTATCTTTTGTTCCTCTAAATATGTTTTTAGATACATACTACCCGATAATACAGCGACCCATTTTGCATAATTTGTAATACTTGAGGATGGGTCGTTCATAAATGATTCTTTCATCATCTTTTTAGCTACATACCCAACTCCAGCCGCTAATCCGATAAGGACTGCGGAATCAGTAACAGTTTTCACAAGTTTATTTTCGTTTGACATGATTTTTTACTACATCAGTAAGAAACTTTTAAATGACTTTATGTAGTAAAAAAAAAAATAATTAGTAATTACATCATTCCAATTTTTGGACGATCTAGGGGTTGTGCTTGAGTATTTGTTTGCGGATTATGAACCTTTATGGGTGGGGCTTGAAAAGGTTGCGGTATTTGTGGTACTTGTGATAAATCAGGTATTCTGTTTTTATATTCAGTGTGTCCATCTCTAGCTTTTTCCTGATATCTCATAAAAAGATCAAATGCTGTAAACCCTAATCCAACAACAGATAAAACAGTAGTAAAAGATAATTCTGGTAGCCATGATTTTGATTCACTATATGTATTTTCATTTTGCTCTTCTTCCTGTTTTATTTTTTCTTTGCGTTTCATCTCCCTGGCTAATGCTTCTTTTGCTTTTTTATTATATTCGGCTAATTTCTTACCAGCTTCTACTTTTTTAGGATTTTTTTCTCGTTTTTTAGTATCTTTATTTTCTGGTTTGGGATCAGCTGTAATTTGTTCCGTTTCACCTCGATCAACTTGTTCATTTTCTTCAGACATTATTTTACATATCATTAAGAAATCTTTAGACCACTTAGTAGACAGTATCAGTACCGCTAGCATCTTGCTCAGTTTTGTTAGAATCATTTGTATTAGTACTTGTAACTTGTTGTATTTTTCCTATTTTAACATGCTTAGCAACCTGAAATATACCGCTAGCAAGTGCCGCCAATCTTCCTGCTTTCAATGCTAAGAGCCCTACAATGTTTGTTAGTTCGCGATTAACCAAATCATCATTCTTCAAATCCACACAAAGAGCTTCTATATCATCAACCGGAACTAAATATGAAATAAGTTTGGAAACTAATTGAAGGGATGAATCAACCAATCCTCCGTTAATTTTTTTACCCATTACCGCTTGATATCGATTAAAATATTTTTCTACATCTTTTTCTGTTAATTTTTTTATATCGCCCAAACTCATTTCAACTCCTAAATATTCCTTTGTGGTTCCAAGAGCAGCGAGAATAGCTAGTGATTCTTGTTTAATTTCAATATCATCAGATTTTACATTGTCTTTTACCTCAGATTGTTCTTCTATATCGGCGGAGCCGGGCCCGCCTTCCAGGCGGATATAATCTTCCGGCCCTGCCGGGGAGAGCTTCGCTCGATCAACTTCTGTCATCTTTTATGGTGACACATAGGTTATTTTTAAATCACTTCAGGTATCTCCAAATAACAATTGAATGGGTATCGCAAACTTAAACATAGCCTAGAATATTTTTCAGTTTTCAGGAGATGCATAAACTTTTTACCTAATTCGTAATCCAAATCGCCTCCATAATCTTCGAAAAACATCTTCATACCTTTTTGTGATGGGTTATGGAAAGTAACAACACAAGCTACATTTTCACGGAATGGTTTTGCTATGGATGTTAATTGCTGAGTGAGAACCCAAACTGATAATCCATGATGTCTTCCGGAGAATGCTAAATCTATAAACTTGTTTGATCTTTTCTTCAAATCATTAGAAACGGCACAATCATCTAAAATTATTAATGTATTTGTTCCAGAGAATAAAGTTTGACAATCATTTAACAATTCATTAATCTCATCTACATTACTTGCATCTGGTGACAATACAAAGAAACGTTTATCTCCTCGAGCAAAATTATGATATGTTTTATTCTTAGCATAGGTTGGGCATATTAAAACAATATAATCAAAAATTTTCCGGAATGGTCCTCTTAGCTGATTGATGAGATACTTTGTTTTTCCACAATTTGTTGGGCCGGTTATGATACAATGGAATGGTATTTTTTCTCGTAGTTCTTCCATGATTTTTGTATCATAACATAAGGTTTTTAAATTAGTACTTAATTGATCTCAAACCTGAATTCATTATTTCCATCATTGCGTCAGCTACAACAAACATATGGCATGTTATTATTCCAGATCCACTTTGTTTTCTTTTAATTTCTAGTTTTACACCATCTTGTGTATTGTTTAATGCAAGTCCGCCACCATGAATACCATTATCTGGGTGAGTTCTCATATCAACCCAAAGAGCAAACTTATCAGCATAAAAATCCTTTTCCTTTACGCCATCTCTTCCGAAACGTTTCTTTACCGACTCCCATAGATCTGATGGTATCATTCCCTTAGAGTATAATCGATTTGGAACACCATCAACATCTATATTAATTGAGGTTATACCCGGATTGTAAAAATTCTCAGAGTTACGTGCTCCTGCTGTGGTTGGTGATGTAAACAAACATAATATCCCAGTCATTGATCTTCTAGGTAGATTAATATGCTGATTGATAACGCCATCACCGCCTATGGAAAAGGTAAAAGTTTTATGGAGAGTGACATTTTCGTAAAAGAATCCTTTGCCGACTTGATAAGCTGCTTGTGCCTCGCGAGCCAAGTATTCACTTGAAATGGAAGAATATTCTAACTCTAGGTTTTTGATTGAATAAGATGGAGTCTTAGTAGTGTCGGAATAAACAACAATATCATTAACTGGGGCAAGTGTAATCTCAAATATTAGATGATGATCTAGCGCCTTTGGATAGAAAACTCCATGATCGTTTAGAATAGGATGGTTTAGTGGTATACGATACTTGGTGTTATGTACTGATGCAAGGGTAACTGCCTTAACATCTTGTGTTTTCTTATCACCCGCATTTGTCCTGAGCTTTCTCATGTTTTCAGAAGAAATACCTTGTTTTAATCTATCTTCGCGTTCTTCATCTGTTAAGAATAAGTCATGATAGGTTTGAAAAAGATCATATCTTTGAGTATCCTGTAATGTTTCACCACCAAAAAGAACTCTAAGTCTAGATACAAGATTACTACCTACATTATTCACGAGTGTGTTATTAGCATGCCCATCTACATCTAAATCAAATAGTAGAGATACACTTCCTGGTACAATCACTAAATTCTCAGAAAGTTTTGGAATATTTATATATAATGTTTCTCCAGGGCTAGCAGATGATGGGTTGAGAGTAATTCGGTTCATTGTTGATTCCGCTTTCAACCCAAATGGTTCTCGTGGAATTCTGTTTGGATTAATTTTTTCAGACGTCATTGTAATTTATAAGATACTTTGACTAATCTTTAAACCTCTTGGGCAGCTGAATTGGTATTTTTTTTTTTATTCTCTAATTCTTCAATATGATTTACTAAACTTTCTCTTACTCCTTCAATTACAAGAAACACATTAAAAAGATTATCTTCATCTTCCATATTTTGAATTTTTGAAATTATAATTTTTTTCATCATATTAATTTGGTATTCGCTAAAATTTATTTTTTCTTCCTCCATTATAATTTATAAGATGGATTGGTTAATCTTTAAATGAGTAACGAAAAGATATCAAAAATAACGGCGGAGCCGGGCCCGACTTTGGGTCGGATATATTATTCAACTGAAGGATATTGGAAAGGATATTCTGCAATTCCTAAATTAGCTGAAAAGGCGAAAGTAAGTGAAGATGAGGCAAAACAATGGTTAGAGAAACAAGCAATATGGCAAATATATCTTCCATCTCCAAAATATATACCTAGACCTCACTGGACCGTAGATAAACCAAATCAGATTCACCAAGCAGATTTATTATTTTTACCTCATGATAGAGTTGGAAGAAAAACATATAAATACGCATTAGTTGTGGTTGATGTGGCAAGTAGATACAAAGATGCGGAGCCATTAACCACAAAAGAAAGTCGAGAGATATCAGAAGCTTTTAAGAAAATATATTCCAGAAAGTTAAAATATCCTAAAACATTAATGGTCGATCCTGGAAGAGAATTTATGGGCGATGTGGCAAAACTTATGAATTACCATAATGTGAAAATACAGAGAAGTGAAGCCGGAAACCATAGAGCTCAAGCATTTGTAGAAAACGCAAACAGAATATTAGGTGAAAAATTATTTAGCCATCAGTACGCGCAAGAAATGATTAGTGATGAAAGGTCTAGAGTATGGGCGAAAAGATTACCTGATATTTTGAAAACTTTGAACAATACACCAACGAGAATAACTGGTAAAGAACCTGATGATGCTATAAAACAGAAAGAGGTTGATATTGAACCAAAAAAGTATAATCGAGTTGTTGGTCTTGATGAGGTTAGATTGTCTACTTATGTTAACGTTAGATATTTATTATTTCCCGGCGAACTTGAAGGTGGTGAAAAAAGGAGAGCAACTGATCCTATTTGGAGTATTAAAGTTTATAATATTTATAAAAGTATAATTTCACCTAATCAACCGGTTTTATATTATTTGACTGATGGCCCGAGGCGTGGATTTGTAAGAGAAGAATTGCAAGTTATTCCTTATGATACGCAGTTACCTCCTAATTCTGTTTTAGTTAGATCCAGCTCTGCTGGGGAGGGCTCCGTCCGATAATGTCCATATGGAAGAGTATGTATTCCATCTTCTTGAATGATTCTCTTATCATCATCAGCAGATAGTGCAACTTTATTAACAGTTTCAGTATAAACAAAATGCTTATAACTTCTTATTACTGGCATTTCTCTCATCTGCTTTACCTTGCTATCCAAACATTCCTTATAATCATCAAATCTTATACTATTTTCTACAACTGATTTTTTCATTCCTTTATCCTTTTTTATCTCTTCACCATCATCCGTCCTGAAAGCGTATAACTTAGCTCGTAG
>OX453286.1:24173809-24195809 GCA_949710005.1 Ricordea florida | reverse complement strand
TAATACTGTTAGGGGCATTTGCTTTGTAGAGCTCATGAAACATTGCGCAGTTCTGACTACAGTAATTACCCAAAATATATACATGTCTACATAGGGCGGCATTTCTCCATCTTGAACTAATGATGTGTGAATGTGGGGATTCTGGCACATTTTTATTATTATTATAATCTCATTCTAATTTCATTATAATTTCATTCTAATCTCATTCTAATTATAATAATAAGATGCTAGCACATTTCATAAAGCCTTCATTAAGCCCGTACCAAACCTTCACCAAACATTCTGGGCGCGGGGCGAACCAAGCCCTCACCAAGCCCTCACCAAGCCCTCACCAAGCCCTCACCAAGCCTATACCAAGACTACGCGGTCCATGGCGTAATCAAACCCTTGTCAAACCATAGCTAATATGTTACAAAACTGGTGTGAATATGATACGCGGGGCTGGCACATTTTATAATGTTTTTTAAAATAAAAATGATTTAAAAGAAATAAAATAATAATTAAAGATGGAAAAATTAGAAACTTTGACTAAAACAAATTTGAAAAGAATTGCGAGTTATTTAAAAATTAAAGGAAGATCAAAACTATATTTTAGAGAAGATTTTATTAATGAGTTTAAAAAATTTGATGAAGAAAAAATTATAAATTTAATTGAAAAAGTCACCACTACTTGTCCTTATATTTGCATACATGAAAAACATAAATATTTTTGCAAAGAATGTAGAGGATCTCAAATATGCATTCATGATAAAGTTAAATATTTTTGTAAAAGTTGTAAAGGAGCACAAATATGTATACATGGAAGAGTTAAGTATCGGTGTAAAGAATGTGGCGGATCGCAAATATGCAAACATAATAAACAAAAACAACAATGTAAAGAATGTGGGGGATCGCAAATATGTGAACACGGTAAACAAAAAGCTTCTTGTAAGGAATGTAGAATAAAATTAAAAATGAATTATGATTTAAAGATATAAAATAAATTATTAAAAAGATGGAAGAAATAGATTTTTTTAATAAATACAATGATGTTGGCAATACACCAATAATTATAGAGAACGAAAAAATGAAATTATGTTGTTTTATTCATGAAGTAGATATTACTTTAAGGTATTACAATAACAAAAGACTTTGTTTTTGTGATTTTATAGAGTTTATAATTAATAAAGATTTGTTAAAAAGACTAACAAAAATTCGCGGTTTTATTGATTATCATTACGGTGCAGATGCTGGTATGTTTGATATATATGATGAAAAAAGCGATCATATTTATTTTCATATTGTTTATGATTCTTTTGGGGATGAAGATCTAGCGGGCGGAGGTAAATTTACCAACAATAAAAATTTTGGTGTAAATGGAATAAACGTAAGAAAGTTTGTAAAAGAGATATTAAAAATTTTTAATGAAGATTATGAAGAAAGTATTAATTCCATTGAATATGAAGAATATGAAGGTTGTAGAGAATATGTTGATAAAAGCTTTCATGATAAGGAATGTGATATTAATAACTTTGATAAAAATTTTTTTGTTTCTTTATTAGATGTAAATTTTTATGTAAATCCTTATAAAATGAAGCATAAAAAGAAATTTTGCAAATCCCTACATGATGAAATTGTTGTCACAGCATGGCACCCAAAAAGAGTTGTGGATTGGTGTTATGATATTGAGGAGCAAGAAATTTTTAATTCTTTACCAGACGAATAATCTTATATTTTTGTTACTACTAATTATGTTATATAACCTAATAATGGTTACATAACAAAAAATTATCTGAATCTTAAACTAAAAGTTATGGGCGAACCCATCAGATCAAGTTTTTTCCATTCAGTGCCTAAGATAGTTAAATCAAAGTGGTTTATAACGCTATCATATTTTCGAACTGGAATTGTTGGATAATCCTTTGAGGGTATGTTTGCAAGTAGGTGTGATGGTGTGAGTTTAACAAGTTCTCCATATTTGGTTTTATTCATATATGATGACTTATTATCCACTATACTACACATAAGTCTCAGCGGTTCCTTAATCTGTATATTTATGGGGTATAATTTACCTGGATTTATAACTTCAGGCACCCCTAAACCAATCGACAACCCCCTCGTAAGTTTTATTTTGAAGTTCTTATTGGAATAAAGATAGTCAACAGTGTCTGTCTCAATGATTGTTATCTTTGAACTATCAGTATCATTAAGAAAGATCGATTGAATATCACGCAACGAATATGTACCGGGTTGTATTATTATTAGAGGCTGATTCTCGTCATTAAACAATATCTGTTGTTCCTTGAAATTAATCAATCTTTTGGTTTGTATATTACAATCAAGGAGTTGTATCTCACGAAGATTTTTCAGCGGCGGATCTAAATAAATCCTTGTTTCAGACTCATACATGGTTATGCTCAACATTTTTGTTTTCAGCGAAGTTGGTCTTTAGATCTGATTACATCATTGACGTAATCACATTCCTGAGCGACGTTAGAAACCAGCCTTTTAAAAGTAAACATAAAATCTACTTTTCGATTTCAAATCCACTTTACATTTTTCTTGTTGCTATGTCGTAAAAGTATGCAATCTATTGTTCTACACGTGAACACTAATCCAAAAACAATGATAATCACGTGAAATGGTCATGAACTACCGAAATAGATACCACGAAAATACGCCAGTCGCAATTATAATTGATAATATACGCACTTCATGCTCGCTTTGTGGATTGGTTTCATGTTGCGTAGTCACGTCCGGCTTTTCATTTTGCGTTGGAGGGATTTTTGGTTTCGGATTTGTCTCAACTAATGAATGAGGTAACTTTAACTTTGAAGATCCCATGTTATGACTTATTCCAACCGGTTTTGATTCCACGTTTAGCGAATTATTTACTCCAAATTTCATATCATTAGTCGCTTTCATAAGTTTGTTATTATATCCAACCACGCTTTCAGTGTTTATGATCATATTACTTGGCATCAACCACAAACCCGGTGCAATAGCTAAATCAAGCCGTAATTTCGCTTCTTGTACAGCTAATTGATATCTTTGGATAGAACTAGAAATGTCATTCTCAATCACACTACTCTCAAATAAAGCCAAGAATTCTTGTTGTGTCTCGATTGCTCCACCACCATTACCATAAATAGAATTTCTTGTGTTAACTTGTGCCCCTAATATACAATAAACAAAAGCCTCAGCAGATCTATTCAATCTACCGAGTCCAGCTTTAGTGAGTCCATGCCCACTTGTTGGAATAAACCATGCATATCTGTAATCACCAAAGACATCATTACGAATAAATGAAATTAATTTAACGTGATTATAGTCTGCGTCCTTTTTAAAAAATTTTTGTAATCCTTCAGCAACAGTTTTTTCTCTCTCAGTTAGGTCATCTGGAAATTTATTATCACCGCCAGGATATTGACTTTCTTTGGGTGAACTTTCATCATATTTATAAAATATATCCCCCAATCCATTGTTTGTTCCAATTTTAAACCTAAAATCTTCTGTATTACTAATTCCAAACTCATTACACAAACGTTGATATGCTACTTTACTATATGGATTATTGTTTATTACAAATGGTTTCTCATCGGGTAGGGGAAGGCTTAATTCATATAATATCCGCCTTATTGTAAAATATATATGAAACTTAATGAAGCTATTCACTACTTTGGGATAATTTAAACTTTCAAAAGGACTAATCCCACAACCAGATGTTGCACACCAAACTGCAAAGTTAAGTTGCTGAGGCCAGTAATTGAAATCTTGTGAGTTCAACCATTTCTTGCTTTGTTTTCCAGATTTGAAAGTTACAATTTGATTTGTAAATATGTTTCTCATTGGAGCTGTGAATTTCTTTGTATTTGAAACATATATATCTAGTGAGGTTAACATTTTTGTTATATCAGTTGTAAAGTCATCAAAGTTAATAGCCGGTATAGGATAACTTTGGTTAGTCATGGTTAAACTCTTTGGGAAAGATGAAACTAATTCAGGCAAACTTAACCCTAAATCCTTCCATAAAAGTTTTTTCAAATTAGGAGAAAGATCATCAGTCCATGTTTTTCCAGTAGGATCATCATTAGACATGACAGTCATATCATTAACTTTCCACTTAATATATCCTCCAAATGAATCATTAATAAATGTAAATTTATCAAGATTGGCGCTTGGATATCTATTTTTGAAGTCGTTTAATAACATCTTATTCTTTTTGTTCCAGATAATCTGGTCTTTAGATTTGGAATAAGATGTAAATTATTATCAATTAATTTCTTTTCTGATACCTGCAAAACAATTACAACCCACATCAGTTCTTTCATATGATATTTTTAATGTGTGGGAGTGGTTAACTCTTTTAATAGCTCTGATCGAACTTCTCTTCTTATCTGTGACATGTTTAAGTTTTTTTCTGTATCTCTCCTAAATTTTTGTCTGATTTCTAGTTTTAGTTTTTGAAACTTTTCCAACTCTGCTAAAATTATAGAAAATTCTTGATCTGATATAACATTATCTTTCAATGCCTTTGAAACCAAGTCGTTAATGGTGTTTAATTTTGATTTTGCAATTGCAGCGGTTTGTTCGTGTTTACTAACTTTATTTGAAAGTCTTTTTGATGCTGCACCAAATCCAACAGATACTCCACCACAAATTCCGGCCACAACACCCAAAGGCACACCAACAACAGCGCCAAAACCAGTAAGAGAAGTTCCTAAACCGCTTGCAGATAGAATAACTGAAAGCACCCCGCTACAAACACTGATTTTTGTAAATATTCCTCTTGCTCTATTATATTTTTTCCGTACTTCTTCGTAATGTTTAATTTCTCTCTCGAGATTTTGTAATACTTCGCTTGATTTTTGTAGTCTGAAATTAATAGGATCTGGATTATTAGGCAAACCAGGGTAAATTCTATTGTATTCATCCATATTGTATTTTACTGAACAGCATGATATCTTTAAATTTGTTACTTTCTCTTTTTTATACTTTCAACAAAATACAAAACCACAGCCATTATCAATAACCAAGCATTCTTACCTAAAAATCCAATAACCTCGCCTGCTGTTTTGAATAGAAAGCTAACTATTGCGCCAACCATTCCTGGTAATATTTCCCCCAGTTTTTTACCAAGAGTTTTCAACCCATTACCAACACCTTTTCCTAAAGTAGATAGCCCTTTGGAAAGATTAGAAACTATAACTCCAATTATAAGACCAACAGCGCTAACAACAGCAAATACTGTAAACCCATACTTTTTAAAGATGTATTTTAATCTCTCACGTAATGGTAAATTTTTTAGTATTTCTTCTTTTCGACTCTCAATATCTGATATTTGTTCTTCATTTAATATTGCATTCTTTCTAATTTGTTCTCTTAATTTATCAATCTCAGATTTTAATCGTTCTTTGCTTTGTTCTAAATTTGAAAAATTTAATTTATCCTTCTTATATTTATCTATTTCTTCTTTGTGTAATTTTATTTCATCCAAAACTTTTTCTCTTTGTATTTTTAATTCTATATTATCTTTAACAGCTTTATCAAAAAGTCTTTTACCTTCAGAAGAGTCTCTTTCCATATTTTCTTTTTCTGCTATTTGTCTTTCAATTACTAAAGCAGACCTTCTTAATTTTTCTTCATATTGGTTAATCTCCTCTGTACGAGTTGCTAAAAGCGATTCTATTCCTTGCACTGCATTAAGTAAATCATTATGTTGTTCATTAGCTTCATTCAATTGTGAAACGACATCATTATATTTATTCAACATGCTTTCATAATCAGCACCTAGAGCTTTTCTCATTGTTTTTGGTAAATCTTCAAGCTTAAGATTTCCATCTTTATCAACCACTGTATGCGGCGCGGCATTAGTCCTATTACTAAATCTAACGATTAAACTACCATCTTCCCCAAATGTTACATTAAATGTTACGTCATCAGGATTGTAATTTGGAAAATAACGTTTGAGTTTTTTACCCGCTTCTTGCCTTCTATCATATTCCTCATCTCTTTCTCTAATATTTGCTGGGTTTTTCTCTTCATCTTTTATTTCCCATTGAAGCCTTTTTCTTTCAGCCATATATTCTGAATAACCAAGATAGCCTTGATCAATAGTTGTAGATGTATTTGGACTTTGGTAAAATGTGTTATCACCATCATCATCATTATCATCATCTTTTGGTAAATCCTCTAATGGTATATCTCCTCCTTCTGCCATGATTTTTTACTCAACAGTAAGAAATCTTTAAATTGAACACAGTGAAGTATCTATAAAAATTTACTAGTCATATAACCTAAAGCCAACATACCACCACCTACATATGCCATTTCACCCATCTTTTGATTGTTACTGGGCCTATAATAATCAGAGAATTTAGGTTCTTGCATTTGTTCATATAATGCAAATTGTTCATTTGTGGTTGAAATATTTTTTGATGCTTGATATTTTTCATCTTTTTTCTTTATTTTCCAATCCATTAGTTTCTGTCTATTTTTCTGATATTCTGCATAATCTCTTTGATATTTTTCCATTGCTTTATCGTGTCTTATTTTTTCTGTATCAGTTTTATCGCCTGATAAATATTTTGCAAGATATGATCCGCCAACAAATGTTGTTGCATTCAATATAGCTCCTCCAATCATAAATGCTATTGTTGCCATTTTTTATATTCGTTAATTTGGAAGTATCTTTTGTTCCTCTAAATATGTTTTTAGATACATACTACCCGATAATACAGCGACCCATTTTGCATAATTTGTAATACTTGAGGATGGGTCGTTCATAAATGATTCTTTCATCATCTTTTTAGCTACATACCCAACTCCAGCCGCTAATCCGATAAGGACTGCGGAATCAGTAACAGTTTTCACAAGTTTATTTTCGTTTGACATGATTTTTTACTACATCAGTAAGAAACTTTTAAATGACTTTATGTAGTAAAAAAAAAAATAATTAGTAATTACATCATTCCAATTTTTGGACGATCTAGGGGTTGTGCTTGAGTATTTGTTTGCGGATTATGAACCTTTATGGGTGGGGCTTGAAAAGGTTGCGGTATTTGTGGTACTTGTGATAAATCAGGTATTCTGTTTTTATATTCAGTGTGTCCATCTCTAGCTTTTTCCTGATATCTCATAAAAAGATCAAATGCTGTAAACCCTAATCCAACAACAGATAAAACAGTAGTAAAAGATAATTCTGGTAGCCATGATTTTGATTCACTATATGTATTTTCATTTTGCTCTTCTTCCTGTTTTATTTTTTCTTTGCGTTTCATCTCCCTGGCTAATGCTTCTTTTGCTTTTTTATTATATTCGGCTAATTTCTTACCAGCTTCTACTTTTTTAGGATTTTTTTCTCGTTTTTTAGTATCTTTATTTTCTGGTTTGGGATCAGCTGTAATTTGTTCCGTTTCACCTCGATCAACTTGTTCATTTTCTTCAGACATTATTTTACATATCATTAAGAAATCTTTAGACCACTTAGTAGACAGTATCAGTACCGCTAGCATCTTGCTCAGTTTTGTTAGAATCATTTGTATTAGTACTTGTAACTTGTTGTATTTTTCCTATTTTAACATGCTTAGCAACCTGAAATATACCGCTAGCAAGTGCCGCCAATCTTCCTGCTTTCAATGCTAAGAGCCCTACAATGTTTGTTAGTTCGCGATTAACCAAATCATCATTCTTCAAATCCACACAAAGAGCTTCTATATCATCAACCGGAACTAAATATGAAATAAGTTTGGAAACTAATTGAAGGGATGAATCAACCAATCCTCCGTTAATTTTTTTACCCATTACCGCTTGATATCGATTAAAATATTTTTCTACATCTTTTTCTGTTAATTTTTTTATATCGCCCAAACTCATTTCAACTCCTAAATATTCCTTTGTGGTTCCAAGAGCAGCGAGAATAGCTAGTGATTCTTGTTTAATTTCAATATCATCAGATTTTACATTGTCTTTTACCTCAGATTGTTCTTCTATATCGGCGGAGCCGGGCCCGCCTTCCAGGCGGATATAATCTTCCGGCCCTGCCGGGGAGAGCTTCGCTCGATCAACTTCTGTCATCTTTTATGGTGACACATAGGTTATTTTTAAATCACTTCAGGTATCTCCAAATAACAATTGAATGGGTATCGCAAACTTAAACATAGCCTAGAATATTTTTCAGTTTTCAGGAGATGCATAAACTTTTTACCTAATTCGTAATCCAAATCGCCTCCATAATCTTCGAAAAACATCTTCATACCTTTTTGTGATGGGTTATGGAAAGTAACAACACAAGCTACATTTTCACGGAATGGTTTTGCTATGGATGTTAATTGCTGAGTGAGAACCCAAACTGATAATCCATGATGTCTTCCGGAGAATGCTAAATCTATAAACTTGTTTGATCTTTTCTTCAAATCATTAGAAACGGCACAATCATCTAAAATTATTAATGTATTTGTTCCAGAGAATAAAGTTTGACAATCATTTAACAATTCATTAATCTCATCTACATTACTTGCATCTGGTGACAATACAAAGAAACGTTTATCTCCTCGAGCAAAATTATGATATGTTTTATTCTTAGCATAGGTTGGGCATATTAAAACAATATAATCAAAAATTTTCCGGAATGGTCCTCTTAGCTGATTGATGAGATACTTTGTTTTTCCACAATTTGTTGGGCCGGTTATGATACAATGGAATGGTATTTTTTCTCGTAGTTCTTCCATGATTTTTGTATCATAACATAAGGTTTTTAAATTAGTACTTAATTGATCTCAAACCTGAATTCATTATTTCCATCATTGCGTCAGCTACAACAAACATATGGCATGTTATTATTCCAGATCCACTTTGTTTTCTTTTAATTTCTAGTTTTACACCATCTTGTGTATTGTTTAATGCAAGTCCGCCACCATGAATACCATTATCTGGGTGAGTTCTCATATCAACCCAAAGAGCAAACTTATCAGCATAAAAATCCTTTTCCTTTACGCCATCTCTTCCGAAACGTTTCTTTACCGACTCCCATAGATCTGATGGTATCATTCCCTTAGAGTATAATCGATTTGGAACACCATCAACATCTATATTAATTGAGGTTATACCCGGATTGTAAAAATTCTCAGAGTTACGTGCTCCTGCTGTGGTTGGTGATGTAAACAAACATAATATCCCAGTCATTGATCTTCTAGGTAGATTAATATGCTGATTGATAACGCCATCACCGCCTATGGAAAAGGTAAAAGTTTTATGGAGAGTGACATTTTCGTAAAAGAATCCTTTGCCGACTTGATAAGCTGCTTGTGCCTCGCGAGCCAAGTATTCACTTGAAATGGAAGAATATTCTAACTCTAGGTTTTTGATTGAATAAGATGGAGTCTTAGTAGTGTCGGAATAAACAACAATATCATTAACTGGGGCAAGTGTAATCTCAAATATTAGATGATGATCTAGCGCCTTTGGATAGAAAACTCCATGATCGTTTAGAATAGGATGGTTTAGTGGTATACGATACTTGGTGTTATGTACTGATGCAAGGGTAACTGCCTTAACATCTTGTGTTTTCTTATCACCCGCATTTGTCCTGAGCTTTCTCATGTTTTCAGAAGAAATACCTTGTTTTAATCTATCTTCGCGTTCTTCATCTGTTAAGAATAAGTCATGATAGGTTTGAAAAAGATCATATCTTTGAGTATCCTGTAATGTTTCACCACCAAAAAGAACTCTAAGTCTAGATACAAGATTACTACCTACATTATTCACGAGTGTGTTATTAGCATGCCCATCTACATCTAAATCAAATAGTAGAGATACACTTCCTGGTACAATCACTAAATTCTCAGAAAGTTTTGGAATATTTATATATAATGTTTCTCCAGGGCTAGCAGATGATGGGTTGAGAGTAATTCGGTTCATTGTTGATTCCGCTTTCAACCCAAATGGTTCTCGTGGAATTCTGTTTGGATTAATTTTTTCAGACGTCATTGTAATTTATAAGATACTTTGACTAATCTTTAAACCTCTTGGGCAGCTGAATTGGTATTTTTTTTTTTATTCTCTAATTCTTCAATATGATTTACTAAACTTTCTCTTACTCCTTCAATTACAAGAAACACATTAAAAAGATTATCTTCATCTTCCATATTTTGAATTTTTGAAATTATAATTTTTTTCATCATATTAATTTGGTATTCGCTAAAATTTATTTTTTCTTCCTCCATTATAATTTATAAGATGGATTGGTTAATCTTTAAATGAGTAACGAAAAGATATCAAAAATAACGGCGGAGCCGGGCCCGACTTTGGGTCGGATATATTATTCAACTGAAGGATATTGGAAAGGATATTCTGCAATTCCTAAATTAGCTGAAAAGGCGAAAGTAAGTGAAGATGAGGCAAAACAATGGTTAGAGAAACAAGCAATATGGCAAATATATCTTCCATCTCCAAAATATATACCTAGACCTCACTGGACCGTAGATAAACCAAATCAGATTCACCAAGCAGATTTATTATTTTTACCTCATGATAGAGTTGGAAGAAAAACATATAAATACGCATTAGTTGTGGTTGATGTGGCAAGTAGATACAAAGATGCGGAGCCATTAACCACAAAAGAAAGTCGAGAGATATCAGAAGCTTTTAAGAAAATATATTCCAGAAAGTTAAAATATCCTAAAACATTAATGGTCGATCCTGGAAGAGAATTTATGGGCGATGTGGCAAAACTTATGAATTACCATAATGTGAAAATACAGAGAAGTGAAGCCGGAAACCATAGAGCTCAAGCATTTGTAGAAAACGCAAACAGAATATTAGGTGAAAAATTATTTAGCCATCAGTACGCGCAAGAAATGATTAGTGATGAAAGGTCTAGAGTATGGGCGAAAAGATTACCTGATATTTTGAAAACTTTGAACAATACACCAACGAGAATAACTGGTAAAGAACCTGATGATGCTATAAAACAGAAAGAGGTTGATATTGAACCAAAAAAGTATAATCGAGTTGTTGGTCTTGATGAGGTTAGATTGTCTACTTATGTTAACGTTAGATATTTATTATTTCCCGGCGAACTTGAAGGTGGTGAAAAAAGGAGAGCAACTGATCCTATTTGGAGTATTAAAGTTTATAATATTTATAAAAGTATAATTTCACCTAATCAACCGGTTTTATATTATTTGACTGATGGCCCGAGGCGTGGATTTGTAAGAGAAGAATTGCAAGTTATTCCTTATGATACGCAGTTACCTCCTAATTCTGTTTTAGTTAGATCCAGCTCTGCTGGGGAGGGCTCCGTCCGATAATGTCCATATGGAAGAGTATGTATTCCATCTTCTTGAATGATTCTCTTATCATCATCAGCAGATAGTGCAACTTTATTAACAGTTTCAGTATAAACAAAATGCTTATAACTTCTTATTACTGGCATTTCTCTCATCTGCTTTACCTTGCTATCCAAACATTCCTTATAATCATCAAATCTTATACTATTTTCTACAACTGATTTTTTCATTCCTTTATCCTTTTTTATCTCTTCACCATCATCCGTCCTGAAAGCGTATAACTTAGCTCGTAGACCAACAAATTCAGTTATTATTTTACCACCAGCTTCATCTTTAAACTTTCCAATTACTTTTTTGTTTACGCCCGTCTCAATGCCTGACGGATGATTTTTAGGGTAATTGCTGGTGTCAAACATTTCTCTAACATCGGGGCTTATATCCTTATAGAAATCCTCAGTTTCTATATCATATACAAGACTATCTGTATCTGTCATAAGTAATTTAGCTTTTTCACCATATTTTGGTTTAATATAATTATAATGAAAGTCATACATCATTGCTTTACTTATATCTAAAATACACATTCCTAAGTAAATAGGTTTATTGTATTTTATATGTGTTCTATTCATATGAACTGCCATAAGATTTTCAGAAAAAATAGTACGACGATTATAGTTAGCTTTTGATATTAATTTTCTTGCTTCTTTCTCATTAGTAACCAATCTTATATCAACCCTTTTTCTAAGATTTTCCATTGTTTTACCAAATACAGAGTTGTTCATGAGTTTGAAGAAATCTTTTTCAAAGTCGTTTTTCGCTTGTGCCCTCAATTTTGTATTCAAATCTATGTAAGGTTTTAACCATGCGGACTCTTCAAATGTAATTCCTCTGTGAATCTTTGTTACTTCTAATCCAAGACTTTCATACTTTTTTAGTGTTTCATGGTGAACAACATAATTCTTTTTATCATTTAGATTCGGTATCAATTTCTCAACCCTATTAACCTTAATTCTTTCTGGGGCAAGCGGGTAGTCACTATGTAAATCATGAAGATGCTGTGGATATTTTAAATCAACCTCTACTATACATGGCATATTTTTCCAGTTTGTTAGCTCTTCTTTAGTCAACCATCTTAAACCATGAGTTGGTAATGCTTCACTCATTGCCCCACCATATAAATTATTTGCATCTAGATATTCTATATAATTTGTACCCATTTTAGGATCATATTCTTTCATGTATGGGTTATTTGCTTTAGCATATCTGTTTGATATTTGTGCTATACCACCTCTAACACCTTTCTCAATCATAATTAACATATCAATGTCGATTATCATCTCCAATTCAATTTTGGTTAACTTTAACATTGCATCCCAAGCTAGTCCGGGTGCTGTATAATACCAAGCAGGATCCAAACCATAATTACTTTGGCAAACATCTCTAAAGTTTTCAAAAACATCTGCTAATAATAACACATCAGACTGTAGATATAGATTAAGGTAATCTCTCATTGTTTTCATATTAAAAGTTTCCCATACCTTTTTAGCATGTTTGTAATCATCTTCTGAAATATCTTCACCTCTAAGTTTTGAGTAAAAAGCTTCCTTTGGTGGAAGTTGGGTTTCGTTTAATTTATCAAAATCATCAAGATAATCATATGGGAATACACCCTTTCTCAATAATAACTTTAATTCTTCACCTTCAAAATACTTTGTAATTTCATGTAGGTTTTTATCTGTTGGATTAAGACACCTACTTTTTTTTATTACACCTTTACAAACATCACACTTTCCACATTTTGTAAGATTACTAGACAAACTATCAAGGCTGGACGGCATAAATTTTAATGAATCTATAAACTTTATATCTCTCTTAACATCTATCATCTTATCACTTTCTTTATCTTTGAAGGTATCAACCACAATCTCTTTTGAGAAAGAAATATACTTTTCCTCATTATTTGGTATAAGATTTATTTTACCTTCTGTTTTTGCAAGATTATTAATAAATAGATGAGCATCATATCCCGATAAATTGTGAATTATAACTGGAAAGAATTTTGGAATCTTATAATTTAAATTGCATTCATTATGTGCTGCACCTCTGTACTTCCCTGTAAGATGACAGTGATCTATTACCTTATCTTCACCCAATTCTTTCTCACATATATGGCAATTAGTTGCGTTTTCATAGTTTATTTTTTCATCACCGTTCATATTCTCCTTATTAAACTTTTTGAATCTTTTTACATTATAACTAATACAATCTTTATAAATTTCCCTAAATTCTTTTTCTAGATATTCTACAAATTTCTGTGGCACATCATCTTCTCCTGATTCATCTGTATATTTATAAAATCTTGATTTACATATTTTTTCATTAAAACTCTTAATATAACAACCAAATGCAGCGGGTTTGTGTGTTTGATATTTATTTGTAAAACTTTTGCTTTTATCTAAGGGTTCATTATTTTTTATTTGTTTCAAAATACACTCAAAGTCTGCGTACGCTACAAAAGGTATTCTCATTTTTTTCACAAAATTTCTAAAAGAAAGAAAACATGGACTGCCATCTTTATTTTTTAGCATATCAATTCTTGCTTCATTGTACAAATAACAATATCCTTCATGCTTTTCCAATGAGCTTTTCAAATGAAAATGGTGCAAACAATTATCACAAAAGTACAACTTACATTTACGTTTAGTAACTTGCCTTCGTATAAGTGCACTAATATTCTTTATTAAAACAAAGTGTTTATTTGGCTCTTCATCTTTATTTTCTTCATTTGTTTCTTCTGTTAATAAAAGTAATCTAATCAATTTAAATCCTCGTTTACTACTTCTTTTTATAGGATATACTCCTATTTTCTCATCATACCCATATATAGCGATATCATAATCATTTTGGTTTTCAAAATTAACAACATCTTGTATCATGCTTGGAAAATTAATTCCATCCCAATTAAAATTCTTAGATTGTTCTTTCAATTCTTTAGTTATTCTTTGGGGATTTTTATCAGTTGGATATACAGCTCGTGTTACACACCACTTAAAACATTCATCATCATTATAATTCTGTGGATTAATAATCGCATTCCTGTTTAACAATTCTTTTGGCAATTGAATATAAGATCCGCCTAAAAGTGGAACAAAACGGTCTATGAAAATGTCAAAGAATAGTACGCGTTCGAATTCCCAACCAGATCCATTATTCAAAAAATCTTCAAATAATACAAGTTGTCTATTTGTTAATCTATCAAATAATTCTGATAAATCTGTTGCCTCGAGAACAATTTCTGATTTTTCAGAAGGAAAGGGTCTATCACAGTATTCAATTTCCCCAGTGTTAATATTTTTTTTCTTGAACATACATGTAAATATAAATTTAGTCTTTAATGAATTATGTGATTCAACTCTCTTTCTAAGTAAATCTATAACTTTTGGTTTTATTTTATGTAAGAATGTTTTTTCATCAATCTTTTCTTTTCCTTCAATCCTATGGCTTATATAATTACCTTTTATAGCTGATTCATATTCCTTTGGTGTAAAATCTTCCTCATTCTCATTTCTTTTTGTTTTTGGTCTTGGGTCTTCCCTATTATTTTTTCTTTCACCTTTCTTATTATCACTTTTAGGCGGCGGTTTTATTTCTTTGGGTTTATTTACTTTTTTATATCTTTCTATAAAATTTTTAGCTAATTCTTCTGCTTTATTTTTTACTTTTTTAGGGATATATGGTTTTACAAAATTCCAAAACTTGTTTAATACATTTCCTAAAACAGGAATTTGTTTTGTTTTTGTATTTTTCGGTTTAGGTTTATTAATATTTTGCGGGGGTGGGCCTGGTGGAACTCTTCCGCGACGATTAGGTGGCGGGCCTGGTGGAGTTCCCGGTCGACGATTAGGTGGTGGGCCTGGTGGGGGGCTATCCGGATTAATTCGATCTGGTGAACCAGGCATTGGCCGAGGAATAGTTAAAGGTGGTAAATTTGGTTGGTCTGGTGGCCTAATTGGCGTATTATTTAGAATTGGAAGAGGCAAATTTGGTTGGTCTGGCGGTCTAATTGGCGTATTACTTAACAACCCAACAATTTCTCGTTTATTATCAATTATTTCTTGAACATTATCAATTATTTCAGGAATATCAATCAATGCGCCAATAAGGTCTGCTTTTAAAGTCAATTTTGACCTTCCTTCAATATTATACCACCTGACTAAAGATTTCAGTTGTACAACATTTAATCTTCGTAATTGTTGTTCCATTTTGTATATTAATTATTCTTCTTATTCTTTAATTATTATTTTATTTCTTTTAAATCATTTTTATTTTAAAAAACATTATAAAATGTGCCAGCCCCGCGTATCATATTCACACCAGTTTTGTAACATATTAGCTATGGTTTGACAAGGGTTTGATTACGCCATGGACCGCGTAGTCTTGGTATAGGCTTGGTGAGGGCTTGGTGAGGGCTTGGTGAGGGCTTGGTGAGGGCTTGGTTCGCCCCGCGCCCAGAATGTTTGGTGAAGGTTTGGTACGGGCTTAATGAAGGCTTTATGAAATGTGCTAGCATCTTATTATTATAATTAGAATGAGATTAGAATGAAATTATAATGAAATTAGAATGAGATTATAATAATAATAAAAATGTGCCAGAATCCCCACATTCACACATCACTTACAAAACTGTCTGTAGCTAGGAGACGATACATATAACAAAGGTTGCAAAAATCACAAAATGGTCTCACCTTGAAAAATCATCATCTCATCGACTGAGTCTTTAACCGTCGCTTACTTAATTCTACGCCAATTAAATTGTAAGCCTTGGTTAAAACTATAAGAGGATTGAATAAGCTTCACTCTGAAGAGTTCTATTTTAAATGAGTGTTTGAGATTACTTTTAAATAGCTGCAAATTGTTGTGATAGAAAAACCTCGAATGCAGGTGTAAGTTGACAAAGCGGGAGCCGGGCAGAGTGGCCGAGTTGTTAAGGCGCTGGATTTGTAATCTGCTCGTCAATTCAGGGCATAAGGCTTGTTTTAGTTCCGTTAACGTTTTAGCCGATAGTGAAATCTTTGTGTCATCTGCAAACATTCTTGGCGTAGCGGCCCGCAGGCAGTTGGGGAGATCATTAATGTAAATTAGAAATAGCAAAGAATCCAGTATACTTCCCTGCGGAACGCCACACCTGAGAACGCGGGCGGTTGATAGTTTGCCGTTGACAATACATCTTTGTCAACTGGTCCGGCCCCCAGCAGCTGGGATTCTTAAGAAAGTTTGTTTTCTGTTGCAGTTAGTATTAGTAGGGGACGAGCGACCTCGTGGAAGTACTACTAATAACTCGTTTTTTTATTTTTTATTTTTTTTTTAAAGACGATATTGATATAGAGGACTAGTCGCACTTGTTAGTTACAAACAGTTCTGTCGAAAATAGGCCGCATAGCCGTTTTACTTGTACTTTTACTTTGTTATCGCCATTTCCAATCAAAATTTTAGGTTTTTTTAAAAGATTGAAGCAAAGCTGAAACGGTTAAAACTAGCTTTCACAATTGTAATGGCCGGTCCTTAATTGTTTCATCTAAATTTCTTAATGAATAATTACGGATCACGGGGTTTGACGTTCGAACTCTTATGCAAAACTTAAATTCTTGAGTCATTACCTTTGCCACTACTCCTTTAGTTTTAGAATGCGAAGCATGAATTGGTTGAAATAGAGAGAGAAAAATTGAAATATGGAAGAAACAAACACTCGTATCCAGTGTATATCACAATATTTCCGTGAGGAAGAACAACTCGATAGTGTGCTGCCTGTTTGCAGCCTTTTCAAAAACGAAACGTAAATAACGGAACTCTGTACGTATACCCCGAGGACACAAGATATATCAGACGAGGAAGTGCGGCCAGAGGAACCGTCTAAACAGATAGCCAATGGCGGCAAAGTAATCTCAACCCATTTATACACAGATTAGTAGGGAGTTTAAGATCTCCGAAGGGGATGGTAGATCAGTCTCGTTCACGTCCTGCAAAATGGGCGAAGTATCCCAAAAATAAATTGGTACAAGCGGTTTGAGAGTGAAAATAGAAAATGAAAAATTCTCTGTTACATGCTTACGTTGTCATCAAAACCTCAAATTTGGTGATTTTACGTCGTCGTTAAGCAGAGGACCGCTAATGTACTTGCTAAAATCCGTGCTGCACGTGCAGCACGATTATTTATACTCTTTCAACTGAATGATATTATTGTTTTGTGGGGTTGTCGTGGTCGTAGCCGCCGTCGGTTCTTAACTGACTCCCCGGCTACGCACGCACTGAAAATTCGTGGGATTTAGCTTACTCTCATGTTCCCCTTTCACTGGAAGCACTTGATCAACGTTTCCTTGTCCAAACACAAAAAGTGACTACGATGTGAGAGAAATTTGTAATAGTACGCTGTAATTTACAAAAAAGCTGAGGAAACCTCGAGATAAGGCTTCGTAAAGTTTCTGATTTAATTGCGATAAAAGTTCACCGTTAAATGGCCGGTATTAATCCAATTTACAAAGGTTACGGCAGAAACGTTATCAATTAAGTGGCTGAGTTGTTCAAATGTTATCTTTACTAACCATAATATATTAATTAACTGTTAATTTTTCCATCCGGTCAGCTTTCGAAACCCATGACCTTTGGTGTTTTGTGGAAGAATTCATGAGATTTAGGTTTGTACCTTCAAATTAACTTTGCTGTTTTCGTTTTTCACTTTCAAGGCTTCAATTCTTCAGAAAAGCATTCATCAAGGAAGAGGCGACGGCCATCCACCTCGTCAGCGGATTCGAACGACGCATGCGCACCACAGAACCTAAATGTGGTAAGTCTCTTTGAGGGTCTTGTTTGTGTGATCACACAGATCATACCTACCATATAAGGACATCCATCTCACGCATCGAGGACAAGTACTACCTGACTCACAAATCCAGAGAAATTGTTCTTTAGCACAAAAATAACAAAAATTCAATCCGATTTTTCCTACAACAAGAAGACGCCTGAAAGCGTTTACGCGGGATGTGTTGGTTTAATATTGCTGACGTAGTATGTTTTTTTTGCTGATTGTGCGATCATGGATATCCATGGTGCAATCCAACCTGACTTGCACGTGATTCGGAGTTACAGCCAATGAAAGCCAAACAATTTTTTCGGGACGGGCTCGGGATACGGGAAAGTTAAAAAAACAAGGCAATTTTTGACTCCCAAGACGACGAAAGGAATGCGCTACCAAATTTTATACGCTGGCTGACTACGTCATCCCGCGTAATAATCCAAAAAAGGCTCTTAATGTTGACTTTTTGTTCTTTCCGTATCACAGCACACCAGATCTGATTATAGGTCATTGAACATCTTCGGAAAGTTTCGACAACGTTCGGAAGTCTTCGGAACTTTGTGTGCTATGTTCGGAAGTCGCTGGGATGACGAGACGAAAATCCCTCGAATGTGATTCAATTACAACAGGAGTAATTTACATTTCGAGTAACTTAACTATCTTGTTCAGGAGCGGTCTTGTTTTATCTTTTTAGGTTTCTTATCCTGCCCCGTCTCAGATGGGTGAATTGCGCATTTTGGATAGCTTGACTAACGATTTATTTGGAGCTGTTCCTGGCAGTCAAGAATTTGATATTTACTTTCCCGGGGAGAGAAATGATTTCCAGTTTGATGACAACATCAACGCATATCTAGGAATACGAAATGTTTCTAGTAATGTGGGAATTTCATCGAGTTTCAGTTGCTGGGGCCAAGAATCCACCTACTTAGGTGAGGAAAATACACTATACAAATTAAATCAATAACGATAATTATGATAACTTTGATTATAATTATGATAATTATGATTTCTATCTCTGATGAAGATGGACAGTGGTCACAAAAAATTCAGTTAATAAAAGCCGATCGGTTTAAAGAAGCTTAAAATAAGCCTGACTACAACAGATCGCCAAAGAGTGCGATAATGATAACAGAACTCAATCAAATGGCAAATTTGACACTTCACCACTGATCTTATTTAAATAATTTCAGATCTTAAATATAAAACCTATTTAGTCGTAATTTGAAAACGTTTCGTTGACTTCAGCTTCTCAAACATGGTAGGCTTTTCCCATCACTCAATTCGCCCTTGTCTTCCCTCGCTCCGCTTCCTTTTGGCTGGTGTCTACTATCTTAAACGCCTAAGATGAATTACTAACATTTAGAAATATGGCTAAGCCAACAAGGACAACAAATGTGTTATTTGTTTTAACTATAATTTGCTTTAGTCGACAAGAATGTTGCAACTTTTCGTAAATTTATTCATGTCTTGGAAGAAGGAACTGGAACTGAAACGTTTGTCGTAGGTCCAAAACTGGTTGTGGAGTTGCGATCGAAACTAAAAAGTTTAATTATGAGAGACAAAATGTAGGGTACGAAAAGGGAATTTCTTCAAGGGTATAAGGGTATATATTCCTTCTGTTTCCATTTCCATAATATGACTTAAAAGTCACTTTAATAAGGTAATTATTTATCGCAATGCTAGATCACAATAGTTAACAATTATTCGCCGAAGGCGAAGTGATTCTCGGTGAATATTCACCGAGACGAAGTCGAGGTGAATATTCACCGAGAATCACTGAGCCTGAGGCGAATAATTGTTTTAGTATAAATACACAGGTGATTATTTCAAAAAAAGAAAAAAAAGCATTGAACAACGCAAAAAAAGATATTTTATCAAAAGCGCGCGAACAACTGGCAGCCATTTTGATCGTCGAGGTGATTATCGGCTGATAATCCGAGATAGTGAACCGATCAGAGCGCGCGATTTTGTATAATCACCTGAGTATTTATACTAAAATGATTTAATCCCAGGATTGCAACCGACGAGCTCCTGGCAAGGTTTTACGTCACATGAAGAGGAGCTCTTCCCAATGAACAATGAGGTAAAAACGTATAAATTATTCGATAGAATCGAAACGAGTGAATCAAAACATTACTCGCAAAAAGAGATCAGCAGATTACTTGTCTTACTGCTTACAAGAGAGCTAAGAAATAACATTTATCAGATTAATAAGCCTCGTTTTTTTCCCTCAATAGGAATCTTAAATTCTTGTGCACTGACAACAGTTTCTTGAAAGTCGATAACTCTATTATTGCATGGCTGGTTATTTTTACAGATGAGTTAACCTTTAGTCAGTCTGATAACTAGATGGGCTTATCTTGCCCGCTCGGGATTGCCCGCTTTGTCCCGCGAACTGACAAAACAAGACAAAATTGCCATATAGCAAATCCTTTATCGACCAAGCTTGTTCTGTCAAGATGGCTAGGTTTTGGCCTCGTTGTCCTCTGCGTTTTCTGTTAACCTCGACTATTTCTCGGTCAATAAAAATGCAACAAGTTGCCAATATGTAGCCAACTTGACCGAATAAGCTTCCTCAGTGAGCGGAAGAAAACGGAATTTAGCACCTTATTTCCTTGTTAGCTACCGTTTAATCCGGATTGGATCAGCTTCATCCAAAATGAAGCGTTAGTTATCGTTATCGTGTAACACGTTACGCTAAATTAGTGCTTATTGCTTTTCATAACGATGTACTTCTAACATACAGATACTGTTTTCTTCCCCGGTAGGTGTTTGGAAATTCTGAAGAAAACTCTCTTCACTGGTCGTATCAAGAAAATGCGTAAATAATGTTCTTGTCGCACTTTACTAAACCTTCCCTGTACAGCCCCCACAGTACTCTTCTTGGGCGGTATATTCAATCCCTTGTCCGCCTTAGCTCACACTTTATTCATTCTATGAAACCGAACAGTATGGACAATGCTCGTTATTTCATGACCGTTTCTCTTTGTCATTCACATCCTAGCAGTTTGTGGGATGTTTGACCCATGAACCTAATTTAATGGCCTTGCTCCCACAAGTCTCCCATAGCTCAGTGATAAAATGGATTTGACGCCTGTTAGGAGAACTCGAATTTTTCTTTTCCGAATTTCCCTGCATAAACTGAAACTACACCTTTTACATGAACAATATTCCTTTGAACTGTAAATAATTTGAACCCTGGAGTCTCAGTAGCTCTATAGGCGTATTCAACACTGAGTGAAATCGTTTAAAGTTTTAACCATACTTTTCAGCTTCTTAACTATGTTGTCTATATTCGTAGGTGTAACATTCGCTACATCATGCTTTCAGATCACGTGCTGTTGTATCCCGAGCAAGATACATTTGAATTAATTCAAGGCCACATGACTAAGAATCAACCAATGGTCATGTTTATGTGTTCAGTTGAGTGAAATTCTAGGAATATAACAACACATTTTGTTCCTTTTCCAGGATGCGTATTTCATCTTGGTTACATGAAGGTGATGAACCTATAAAGTTGACAAGACTGTGACAAGTTTCCAGAAACTTTGAAGGAAAGACATTTTATCTGCTGAAGAAAAACTGTTAAACCGTCTGTATTGAGTGCTCTTTCCAGCACGACTCAGTAAATTCTCTAGTTTTCTATATTTTTACAAAAAAGATAGGCCATTTTAACTAGAGAAAAATTCAAATATTAGAAAAAGAGCTTTGTTCTTTACGTATATAATTTTTGTGTGAGCCCAATCTCTGGAATGCATTACCACCGACAATTCGCAGCATAACTACATTGGACACCGTTTAAGACTGCTGTTGAGACTCATTTCTTTTATTTAGCCTTCAAATAGATTTTTTATTCATGTCTTGTCGTTTAACTAGTTTTAAC